>LOND01001304.1:41700-59582 GCA_014220965.1 Paragonimus kellicotti | reverse complement strand
GATGACCGCCCCACAAACAGCATCTTCAACACGCTCTGTCCCTCACGACTCCCCAAATTTGTTTGTCGAGATCACAAAGTTATCACACCGTGTTATTGGAGTGATGTACAAGTGACTGATAACATGAACACTACGGCAGAAAACGGTTTATGAGCATAGGCAGTAGGTCGGTTACACATTATGGTATTACGGCAAAAGAAAATGAATGTGGATTACTGCGGTGAGAGGAATATAACTTAATAAGACTTGGCCAACACTTATCAGCTCAGACTGTAGTGAGCAATGTGCAGAGAAACTTCCCGTAATTAGCCAATCTTGATCTTTGTAAAAGCGTTCGCTTATTAAGGACGGTTGATTTATCACGGTATGCATTATCCACGCAGGTAATATGCACGCTATTGACTCCTGATATTGAGCAATCATATGCGATCATTCAGCAATGGCGAGTGCATTTACCGTTTGACGGTACCTGAATCGCAATAGATTTATAGAAGAAACACAAGACGGGCGGTCAGTTGGAGTTGTCTCAAGGTTGTTTGCCTTTGCAAGGTCGGTAAACGGCGAGTTGTTTACATAGAGGATTATCGGTATTTTCGTGTTGTCTTGCTTGCATACATGGATGATTATCATAATATTATCGGCAACATCAATACAGTAACCCTGCTATTATGTATAGCCAAAGTGATGATGGGAACTTTGGACGGCTGTACGCTGGATTACTTAGACTCTGAATGTATGTCAACTCTTGAGCACTACGGTTCTTGTGGCGGCTTCCTATGCGCTGCAAACATGTTGATCGCAAACTCCTCTTTTATAACTATCATTGATGATCGTCTCCCAGGGCATGAGAGTTTAGTATAAGAATCGATTGTGTGAATCGTTATATACTTGTGCACGACTGCAGAAACTGTGCCGAATAAGCATGCTTGGACACAGCTGGAGTAATCACTGTCAAGTTGGGCATACTCTGTGCCGGGCAGTGGGTGAGGATTTTCTTTTGTGTATCCGAAGGGTTCACATATAGTCAAGTGCTTTTCGGGTCCTGATTAGTAAACTAATGTCACCCAGTTTCATCTTCTCACTCCCTATGTACACAAAAAAATGGACCATTTATGGAAAAGATAGTTCACTTATCACCAGCCAATAGCACCAATTTGGCAGATGGCTGAACATTTTGAAGAAACAGTTCAGCTGGCCTCAACCAGACCATGTGGACGACGGGACCCGAATGGTCAGTTATTGCATTCCAGACGGCCCTCCGTCGGAAGCAGAAGTGGTCCTGGAGCTCAAGTTATTGAAGCGTAACAAGGCTCCTGGACCAGACCTCCTCTCTCCTTCTCTTTTCAAGGATGGTGGAGAGAGGTTGATATCAGAACTGACGAAACTCCTCCAGACGATTTGGGAGACTGGGGATTGGTGCCTGTCAACAGTAATTCCCGTTTTCAAAAAGGGGGCCCGAAGTCTATGTGACAACCACAGAGGCATCAGTCTAGTGTCTGTTGCGTCCAAGTTACTCACTGGCCTCATTTTACGTCGGCTCACTAAGCCCAGAGAAAGTCAGATACGTGAAGAACAGGCAGGATTCCGATCCGGTCGAGGGTGCGTTGACCACATTTTTACCTTGCGACGGATCTTGGAACATCGGCACTCTTATAGGCAGCCGACGGTCGTGGTCTTTTTGGACCTGAAGGCTGCTTTCGATTCAGTTGCTCGTAACGTTCTCTGGAACTGTCTTCTTCGCAAGGGAGTACCAGGGAAATACGTGAATCTGTTGAGATCACTGTATGCTCACTCTGCAAGCAGGGTGAGGGTTTATGGACAACTGTCTCGGACGTTCATCACTTCTAGTGGTGTTCGTCAAGGGTGTCCGATTTCCCCTTTCCTGTTCAATTTTGTCATGGACGACATTTGGAGAGTGAGCTTGCTGTTGAGCTTCTTCCTGGCGCTCGGTTGACCGATCTGGAGTACGCGGACGACATTGTCTTACTTAGCCCCTCTGCTGAAGACATGCAGACCATGGTGAACAAGGTTGAGCGACCAGGGTGTTTATTATAGAATGCGCTTCGCACCTTCAAAGTGCAAAGTGTTGCTTCAAGACTGGGGCATTTCCACTCCTACTTTCTTTATTGCAGGTAATCCGCTTGAGACTGTGGACAGTTTCACCTACTTGGGTAGCACTATCTCGTCAGCTTGTAATATTGCTGATGAGATATCAGCGAGGATAGCAAAGGCACGAGTTGCCTTTGCCAAACTGCGTCATCTGTGGCGTCGAAAAGACGTTCGGTTGTCGCTGAAAGGAAGAGTATATAATGCTTGTGTACGTTCTGTTTTGCTCTATGGTTCGGAGACGTGGCCTGTTCGCAAGGAAGATATCAACAAGCTTGCTGTATTTGACCATCGTTGTCTCCGCCAATTAGCCTCACATTAAGTGGACTGATCGCGTGAGCAATGCGGCAGTTCGCCAGCGCGTATTCCGGAACGTTCGGGCGTAATAGCATGCAGTGTGCCGCCATTTTGTTTGACCACATATACTCCCTTCCGCTTCCTTTCAGGTCCTCGAACAGGCGGGCTGGTCGCGTCCGTGCACCGGGCTGAGCAAGATGACCAACCAGAGCCCGAGGTCAGCGGTCAGTGAGCGTGAGGCCACTTTTGATTGGTGGTTTGTTTCCGGACTGTGGGACCCCCTATATATATGGACAAGGACACGATGTGAATGAATCTGTTTCGGCATCTGTGTTGTGTCAATACATGTGTCTCCTTGACTTGTGACTTTTCGTTTATTCGTGAGGCAGACCTTATTGTGCTTATATTGCGAACGTTGGACATTGTGTGCACTGTAACTTGTGATTGACTCATTGGAATATTACACGGGATGCGCGATCGATCGGTCAACTACTCACGTTGCACAGCCTGCGATGGTTGGGTCACATACTCCGCATGCCAGCTGAGCGTTTACCGTACCGGGCATTATATACTGAGACCACCAACAGTTGGGTGAAACCACGTGGTGGTCAAGCAACAACGTGGTCACGAAATATGAAGACCCTGACTGCTCCACTGAGCAAAGTGGGTAGGTGTCGCCTGCCTGGATGGGGTCCTCGTGATCACTCAAACCGCTGGTTGGAGACGCTATCCGAGATGGCAGTACACCGCAGTATACCGCCGCAGTATACCCGGGCGCAACCACACTTGCACAATTTCTGGTTCTTCCGCCAAGTCTTCCTTTATTTAGCTTTAAACTCTTCAGTATTAATTTCCTCTTCCAAGATACTCCACGCTGTTTTCGAGCTTGACAGCGGCGCGACTCGAGGTATTTTTTGATCAGTCTTACGGTCGTTGTGATGATGATGAGGAAAAAGCATAATTTAAATGCCTGACCAAATGGACGTTTTTGTGACGTAAACAATAATGTTTCTGCTCATTACTTTCCCTGTCAGATCAACTTTTTGGCTGTATTGCTTCAAATGAAAGCATAGGGATGAAGACTTGCAAACTGGTTAAAACACATCGATTGTGCATTTATGTTTGCAGTTCCTAAACTTTGACCATTCATCTTGGTGAGTCCAATGTCTTGTTCTGCCATAAAGCGTCATTAGATTTGCATCCCTACGCGTTCATCTGGAACGCGTTTGAATAATGTTTAGATTTTTCGGTGATTTGCCAAACAGGTGCTTTAAATATTTTCTATCTCCCGACGTTTTTCTCTCTCAAACTGTTATAATCAGTATATTCCTCAATACATCTCCGAAGTTTGCATGATTCGTCGATTATATATTCCATTGTACCATCTCAGACCGGGTAGTCAAATGTAGTTAGAGAAGACAGTAATTTTCAGCTCATGAATCAGAAACGCACTTAATACTTGTTCGTGTGTAGCTTTTTTGCTCATCAGCGCGTTACCGAATGTCGACTCCAGAAGTAACGCTTATGGTGGAATTCCCTTAGAAGGCAACATACTCCAAACAACATGCACAAAATATTCTTCTCTTCCGTGAGCAGCACGACGTATATTTGAGCGGACGATATTATCAGACAATCTATTAGTGTACATGACGTAGAACTTGCTGGATAGTTTGGCAATGAGAAACTGTGCAAATAGAACTGACATAATTGATGGTCGCTTAGTTCACTCTATCAGTTTATGTGCAATGTGTAACGGACTAACATCCAGTATGAAAACCACCCACGTTTGCTGGAAACACTTAGCCTAACTGGTTGGTTGTCCATCTTTAGACATGTATTCTTTCTTTTGAGCACAGAAATGAGTACGTCACTCCAGTTGGATGAAGCCAATAGATCGTCCGTGCACAGCAACTAATATATATGTCGGTATATTTCGAGTGTACGTCTGAGCACAGAGAGTACGTGACCGAAACCTCTCAATCGAGATTGTATTCAGTTTATCGTCCAAACAATATCTTGTTCAGCACAATATTGGATCAGTGAGCTGACGATAGGAAATTTGGTTGAATTTGCATTTATTTTTTACTGTTAAGGCTAATTCACATCGGTTTACGTGAACAACATGATAAGTATTTACTGCCACAGGCTTCTTCATTACCGGTATGTGCGTGCAAAATAGAACTTTAAATAAGGTAAGGATTTGAGGTCATTAACACGATTACACATGCGTCGAACGGCATCAAAAATATCAGACTACAAAACGATTTCATTGTTTTCACTCGATTATAGTGTATTTATATTACATGGAAGTCTCTTTAACTAGATGAACAAATTTGATATGGGTATGTAGGAATAAATAAGCAGACTGATGTCCACAGTATATACGGCAAAGCTTCCTCAAAAAGAAAACGGATAAACCATTTAAGGTAAATGTGAATGGTTTATCGCAGATGGAACAATTGATTTTGCTGTTTGCTTTAGATAAATCTACCGTCCATTTCTAACGTCGTTACAACTGCGCCATGCGCTATTCGTGTGACATTTGTGTTCCCAGGCCCAAGGCGATTTAACGTAAAACTGTCTCGCAACCGTAGTCTCTGCCAATCGCTTTTACAGAGGTTGAGTCAAGCAGTTGGGTAACTCGGTTCATAGTATCCATTCTTCTACAGTTGACCATCAACTGTAGCTAAATCAAAGTTGTCTCAAAAGTTTATTAGGATATAGATATAGAAGTGATTAAGACAGTGAACCTCAGATAAATAAACAGTGCACCGAAAGTCTGTACGTGCGCATATCAACCGGTTTGGGAGTGTGCAGGTTATAGTGTAGACAGTTGGATGTCGACAAGCCAAGACGGTGACTAGAGGGAACCGGTTGATTTCGCTGGACTCGTAGCGAATCCAGCTGTCTATGAATGAGACCATCCGGCCTATACCAACTATCAACCAGTGTATTCACTTTAAAACAACGATAGAATAGTTTGGTAAAATGGGACTGAAATCCACTCTCTTTAACAGCACGGTCTCCATACCTTAATGTCTTTTCAGAATAAGTTCCGATTGGACATTCTAATTGTCTGCTTACTGAAGAATGGATGCTGGCATGAGATTGCATATTCGCACGAATCAACTCCAACCACATGAGTGTCACGGAATGTGATGATTGCCCAATTATTTTGCAAACTTGATTGTGTAAACTCAAATAACGTTGCGAAACCGATAACTCTTTGGTTTTTAACTCGTTGTGGCTTAACCAAGGAATTACTTAATAATTAATCAAACCACGTTCTCGGATGCGTGTAAATTTTTGTTATGGTATTTAATTTAGTTTATTCTCTAGTTGTAAAGCGCTGCCAATTAAGGTTCTTCTGAATGTCAACCGTTTTATATCACATTTAGTAATCTTCCCCGGTACACCTTCCTTTGCTTCATGATGTAACGAGAGAAACAGAACAAAATTGCAAGTATCTCAACGCTCCACATCTAATACAGCTCTCGCGCTACAGAGTTAGTACTCATTTCTTTACCAGTTGGGGATTGCAGCATTCTTATACTAAATACCCTGTGGTACCACGCGAAAGATTTGGGATCTCGGGAAATACCGTTGCAACCTTTGAATGACCACAGAGAAAATTGTGTATTATACCACCTTCCTGCGAGCGTTTCTAGGGTTGATGGCTAACGCACCGCCTAACAGTAAAACAAAATTTGGCACTTAGGTGAAAATTGTTTACATGAAAGAACTCCTGCAATATCTGCCCTGTTTGGCGATCCCAAAATACTTGCGACCGCACGAAGTGAAAGTTGCCCTTCTGTACCATCTTGAAGATCCATGTGGTCAACTGAACTCCAAATCCTCGTCATCATTCAAGTCGTTGTACCAGCGTAACTGTCAAACAACAGCATTCTGTGATGTGCAATATATTTCCGCTGTTTCACTTAGCGTACTCTGCATTCTGTAATGTGAACACACTTCACTTTGACAAAGTACGGGGTAAGGTTTAGACGATTTCAAGAACTGTTGTAAGTATATCATCAAGCTGACCTGTTGTTTACACGCAGCTTCTTGTTCGACTGACATACGGTTGCACTGAAAGAACACGTATGTTCATTCCTTCAGATTCTCAAGCGATGCTGATTAACCTGCCTCCTTTTTTGGTCAGTAAAGTAGTTTCTTTTCAGAACCATCTGCAAGTTGAGCACTCGATTTTTATCAGGATTATTGTACGTCTTGGCAATTCAGACGTGATAAAGATAAATGGGACGGACTGAGATCTTTAGAGGTGCACTGCAGGTTATACTTCACTTTAATACTCCGGGCTACTGATACCAACAACTCAGGGTTTTCGTATACATAAACCGGACAACACATACGGTTGATTAAAGCCTTCGCGTTCACATGGATTTTCCAACCAGTCTTTCGTAAAAAAGAGTTACGTTCCAGTTTTGTTTCTGTTGAAACTCCTTAGTAGGAGATTGATCAACCATGACCAGGATTTAAACTCCATTTTGGACTCGAATGAAGAAATCATCCTGACAAAAGCGCACAAAAGAGAACACTCTTAAAAGGGATAGAAAATGGCCTAATTGAATAGGAAAGTTGTCCTCACATGAGACTGGTGTCCAATTTACACAATCCTTTCACAAAATAAGTATTTTCAATACAGAAACGCTTTGATCTCAACGTTTAAAGACAATACAGTATTTGTACCAACTGCTGAGTCATTATTTCATCGGTGAGTTTGTGGATGTCAGCAGGTTTGTGGATGTGCCTCATAAAACGCTGAACTCAGTGCCCAATATTTGTTCGAGATTATTACAAATGTTTCTGGTTTCCGAAATGAGGTATCATAAGGCTACCAGCTTAGTGTTTATGGGTAGTGATATTTCTGAGGCGTTTTTCCACAAGTTTTTTATCAGTTGCAAGCTTCGGTATTTTAGCCATCGGACGCAGATTTACCATTTAACAGAAAATGTGATGAGTAATAGAAAAGTCGACAAGTATTTTTGTGGGCGTTTTGTGAATTCTTTAGGTGTGAAATGCATGGCGCCAACGCTTGGTAATTTGACACGGTTATTAGCATTGACTCATTTGAACTATTCTTGTGCAACGCAGAAATTAGATCTTTTGCTCACTGTGTATAGCCAATTGACCAATCGACACTGGAAAATACGGCGGACAGAAAAGCAATATTGGCTACATTTAAATGAAATATTGTTGCTCGGATTAAAAAACGGAACATTCGGTTGGTAACCGTAGGAGCTAACCAATTAAAGCGATTACAATGCTCATTGCGAACCAGCATGGAAAATGTGTCGACTGATGAAAATTGAATAATCGGGCGAATAGTTGTTTCCTCGTTATTTGCTGTTGAGAAAATGGCACGACTTAACTTGTATCGTCCCAATCAATTTACTTAAAAACTTTCGTAATGTAACTTAAGTCTCGCCCTTTTCGCGATTCCAAAATCGCACTGATAAATTTAGTTGATCCTGGTTACAAAATGGCATTATCATGTCGCGGTGTTATAAACGTCAATAGATTTGTGACTGTCTGTCTCGCTTTCTTTGTTGTTGCGTTCTCACATTAAGATGAGTGATTATATAAATATACTTCAGACTTCGAAGAGAATACCCATACATGACCATTTTAGTTGGTGTTATTTTAAATCTTGCTGAATTCTTTTCCGTTAACGTCTGCGTTCCACATTTCAATAACGTTTCCCTACTGGGTTTGGAAAACGGCGTTTCCAGATTTAGATCACACCTCTCAGTTTGTGTCATCTTTCATGCTAATTGGCCAATGGTTCGGTTGATCCGCTGCAGTTCGAGTGACAACAAAGGGCGTGAGTGAAACCTTACGACTTCTAGTGTCCAAAAGTTTGATATTTTTTCCAGTAATTTCACGTCCGCCTAATCTATATTGACGTCGCCTATATCATTCCCACTACGGTGAGATCCAAGCATATAACACTGCTCATAAACGTAGCTTTAAGGCCAGTAAATTTTGCGTGAATGACTTCAGTCACCTAACTCTTTCATCTAATATAGTTTGCCGTACAATTTTTTTCACTTTTGGCAACAGACAAGAACCACAAGATCGGGCCAACAAGATGCATGCTAAAAAAACGTTAACTCCAAACCCTGGCAACAAATTCGTCATGATTTCTGAATTGCACACTAACTCTGTTGTCATGGTGCTGGGGGCTTCGATGCAATTCCGACCTCCGGGCAAGCACGAGTAACACTGTAACATCTTCCGGTATGCACACTCAGGATTTCACAGTCCTTTCTTATTTTTATTTCACCACAACTCATCAATAACTAAAACGCTATTCTTTACGTTACAAATGACGGAGAGGACATACATTTGTTATGGGCGCATGTAACAATCATGTGACTCTACCTTGAGGCCCACAGCAGTCCCCATTGATGTCTCTGTCTATATCCCTTAGTGTAGTAACAATCTGAGCATTCACTCCAGATGGGCTTATAGGATTTAGACTAAGGAGATCGAACTTTAAGGGGAAAACGCCAAAATCTGTGTGACGGCATACGAGACGTAGATCGTTCCTGACGTGCCTGTAAACAACACCAGTGACAAGTGAAAAACGTGGTTGGGACACAACAACATATGCGTTGAGCAAAATATGGCATCGAACACGCAACATCTCTCCAAGGTTTAAAACTGTATGCTCGACAGTTTCATCGTGCACATAACAACAACTGGGTTTAATTAATGGCTAACTACAGCGTATTATTATGTATTATTCAGAATTCACTGGATTCATGATATCAATAAAGAAACTGGGAGTTTTCATGGAACTGTGAGGTACTCGTAGATTTTACGGACGTAAGCATTCAGAAGACCTTGAGTGAAGTGGCGAAGTTGGGAATCGGTTGTTCTGGGAAACAACATCCCGGAGTCGCTTCAGTAAGCTTTGAAGACATTTCCGTTCACGAAGTTAAACTGCACATTCTGTACGTTCACTGTAAAAACCAGGAAAATACGGAAACCCCATTTTCACGTTATGGGCTCAATAAGCTAGAAATGTTTGCATACAATTTTATCCGCTGGTTTATACCGCGTACAAATACGTATGCAGTAACATAGAAGTTGTACAAGATCATGACTCACAAAAATTTTATCACTTCAAACCTGGCAAGTAAGTTTGGTGTAAGATATATGCTATTATTTTCTTGATGTGTAACGTAAAAATATTAGTTGTGAAGAGCTTGGTCTATCAAGATTGTCGCAACGACTTCTAATCCAAACATTATGAGAAATATTTCATTTTATTGCATGTACAATGTGGTTAACGCAATTGCAAACGGATCTGTGTTCAGCATCCAGTCGAGAATATAGTTAACTCTCTTCTAACATTCACAACTGCCCCTTTCGTTTGGTTCGATCGTACGAAATGTGAACTATACATTGAAAACAAGATCTGTCGTTTGCTCATTGGATACGTCTGTTTTTTTTTTAAGGAGACGCTGAGAATTATCAGAATGGAGTTTTGTCGACAACTCTTCATATGTATTGTAGTTTAATCATACATGTCCAATGTAACCCTCGAAGTAAATGTGGGTCTAAACTTAACATTACCACAATTTACCATTGGAAGTTTAACCGCAAAGCTTCGTTGTGTAAGGATCGTTTATGTCAAAAACGTTTTAGTTACTGAGTAGCATATAAATGTGGTCGTGACAGGACAACCCTCATATGTGGGACAGTTAGGGAACGGCTATTTTAAGCGCTTTTTGCCAAGATTTAACAAACATGCCAATAATATTGCTCCACAGTTAGGGTCTGTTCACATTGCCTAATTCTGTGGTCAAAGTTGAATTGGTTGAGAGTTTTAAAATATTACTCGGTCGGCACATACATGAGAGACAACCGGCACTACAAGTTTCCCTAACCGTTATACTAGCTCAGTCTCACAGGTCATCAGCTGCGCGTGTCTGACCGGATATTGTTTCAGCGTGTTTCAATGTTTATTGCTGAAACAACTGCAACCAGCAGCTTCAATAAACGTACCACTTACTTATTCCCATTCACTTTTTATTTACATCTTTCAACCGTACAACAAAATTTTTATCAACCAGCGCTGAGACAGAAACATATAACCAAAGATCTTTCCCGTTCCGATGACAACCTGTGAACTTACGAACCTATGATGTTAATGCATTTAGAACAGAGACCAGCAGTTTCTGGTAAGTGATGTGTTTTTGTGGCTTACGTAATTTAGTCACGCCAAGTTGTGCCTGACAATGGTGTGGCAATACAACGGAAATCAGGGTGAATTTGACGTCTGGTCAAGCGGATAAACGAAACCAAGTGTCTTGTGTTTACTTGAAGTCCTTGAAACAACCACATTACCTAGAGCTTATAGTTATATGATCACTTTCAGTTCTGAGCTGACTTGGCTGTCGCGGTCGCTTAACAACTCATCAGAGGCTTGTGGTCAACAAATATTTTCTCTATATCTCCAAGTATTTGTCAGCACAGGACTGTAATAAACTTTCCTCGTTGTTAGTCAACGGCTACCGTAAAACCGGTCACATTTGTGTACTGAACTGCACGGCGGACGCTACTATATTTGTGCAATGCATAACAAAACAGCAGGTTTGTGATATGATAAAAAAAACCTCAGTGGTGCTTATGTTTGACTTATACTCTATATGGGTTTAAGCGTTGGCAACAAGCAGGATGTTTGTTACGGATTTTCGTTTATGTTTTAACGGAGCTTTCTAGTCCGGCAACGTAAAGACAGCAGCTGATGAGAATCCAGGCAAGCAGCATCTGTTTGAGCCTGCGCCCGGTGTAACTTCAATAGTATATAGTCTAGTGTACATTGATTTTTCCAGGTCAAATCTTTGTCCAAAGCAATACAAACTTGAATCATAGACATGGAGCACACTATCGACATACATAATAGAAGTGTTAGTTATTTATTTGTGGTTGTGTTCCAGCTGAACAAATAGCTTGTAAATTATACCTTGCGTGTTCTAACCCACTCATTATTGTTGCCGACTGAAGGCAGTCAAAATGTTGACTGCTGCCGAAACTGTCAATTTGGTTTCATTCCAAGTTTGAGTTACAATTGATTTGACAGCGCCTATTGTTCTCTTTACTATGACTACATTGCCAAGTTTCTTAGTGAACCCCAAGTTATAGTCAGAGAAAATAATGATAGAAACGTGATTTTGAAATAGATCCTCCAATAAATTACAACTAACTCTAATGTGAGAAAGGGAATTAGGAAAGGCAAGAACTCGTAGCATTTTCCTAACAGGGTCTATACAAAAATTCGAAATTCATGGATGGTAATAATTCTGACAGAGTGAATAACAGAACTGGAGATTCAACTGAGGTTGCAACAGGTGGAAATGTAATGCTGTACAACAGAAACATCATTTGCACTAAAATATTTGTCTTCTAGACCATCAAATGTGAAAAAACTGTTTATGTAGAAACGGACGATATCGGTGGTACATCTACAGCTGTTGTTATGTGAACTTGTTTTTGTCCGAGTAAACAGGGGATCTTACAAAAAGAACTAGTAGAATGACGGACAAGATGGAGTTGGATAGAAAACAGTGCTTTCTTCAATTCCTACGTTTATTTCGGCCACTAAAACGAACGTTTTACAGACGTATTGGATATAGCACCTACAACCAGTGAAGGTGATCTCAAAGTTCCAGACACCTTCCCATTCAGTAAAACAGTTATTACAAACGTCGCTGAAGAGGAAGCCCAGTAATTGTGCACCAGAATAAAATCAAACTGTTAATTTTATATATTCCACATTTTGTATACAACAATCGCCGCCCGATGGCTCCTGACATGTACTGTTAGAAGTGGAGACAAGATACAACCAGCAAATCAAGTGAGAGAAACATTATTAGCATACGGTAAAAATGTCGGATGGATGGATTGCATCAAGTGAAAACTTAAGTCTTGATTTAGTTCACATTACAAACTATTGTCTTGAACTGTGCTGCTCAGCGTTTTCGAAAAACCCTCAACAAACTGACGAGTTCGATTAGAAGCTCAGCTAGAAATAAAACATGTGCTACATGCCTTCTTTTATCTAACTTTCAACATGCTTGCACAAAATAAATGACAAGACAGTTGAATCAAGCAAATTAATTAAATGCAAGACTACTGAAACGATTAAACCAACTGTTCTTATCATCATAATGTTTGACGAAGCAGTCAGTTTGTGCCAAATAACTGGTACAAGTAACGAGACGTGATATGATGTTGCAACATTCTCCTCAATAATGATGGATGCTACTCATTGGAAAAGACAATACGCCGATTACTGCTGCCTCACCCTTTTATCTATTTATCTGGTATATTTTGGTTCATTGTCTATGGGCAAACTATGAAACGGTTTTCCCAAACAATTCAGATATTTTTCAGCCTGGTGTTTCTAACAAAATTCTCCGGTCTCGCTTTTGTTATAGCTTACCAGCAGTTCATAACCGTATCACGGTCACAATTTAACCTCCGTCATGTTTTAATAGAGGAACCCGGTCGCCATTGAGCAATTAACCTCACTTTGGGCAAGACCGAAATAACATGAAAAATTTCCGCTACACATGCTTAGGAATAATGCTGAAGTTGCGTGACCACTTCGACGGATGACCTAGTAGCTGACTCTTTAACTGTAATCCATATCTCATAATTAGGACTCGTTATTAAGACAAAATCACGGAAAAGTTAGGCATGTGGAGAGATGTTTATGACTACTAACAGCTTTGTGATTGCTTGCTCGGCCTAAATTGAGCACTGTTCAAGCTTCGTCACTGATTTCGCATTCAGATAAACTCCTTAACCGATCATCCTAAGGAATCCAGAACCTTATTTCGCCTTTTTAGTGTCGTCAGCGATACACACCTTCGCTAATGAGAGGACGATTTGCATTCTCTCACCTGTCTCTAACGCCTTGTGGAACCCTTGTCACTACCCAAGGGCTTTCAACGTCCAAGTACGTTTTTTGAAGTTGTTTTCAGAAGCAGACTGTTTTAAGCTGTTGGAAAAAACTTGATAAAAACGTGGCCATCCAACTGTTGATGTCTTTAGATTTTTCTTTATAGCGACCTGATTGGCACTGGTCATCCAAAGAATATTTCAATTGTGTTCCTGACCTGAATGAACTAGTTTTGCTTTTCATTTACTCTATGCATTGCTTATTTTATAGTTAGTAATTTCTTAATCGTCACACAAACATACAAACCATACCAAGCAAACATGGGAACTTGTTGGAAGCAGTGTTATCACCTAAGACTTCACTTTTGTGGTTAACGCGGAATTTTTCAGCTATCTGAATTAGGGACAATTGAGCAACTAAACGGCACACGAAGCTATTTGTTAGCTCTTATCTGGGTAATCATTTTCTTGTAGAAAATGGCCTAATGACAATAATTCTTTACTTGCAATAGTTAACTTATGTAGCTATTTTGTTCTGTCAGCAGGATGGTTGATTAATTTTCATTTGTAATCCAACAGAATGAAACTGTAAAACTTTATGGCGATTTGTTGATGTATGCAAACGACATTCAGGTAATGTCTTTCTTTCGCTATGCGTTCTGTTGGGGTGACGCAAAGAAAATGGGATTTCATTTGACTCCGATTATTAGATGATTTAATCCGCAAATATTAGTCACGCCTGTAACGTACTCATGATTGTAATATACTATCCAGGTGCATTCGACAGAGAACGTATTCATCACGGTTACGTTTGTTTGTCACTGGGGAAGCCCTGAAACAGTGCTTATACAAGTGCTCCCCTAGGAACCACGTCATTTTCCTTTCATGTCGCCGTTAAAAGTGTGCGTAGATTGGTTTTATTTCTTAGGGGCGTTTGAATCAAGTAGGCAGTTAGTGGGCCAGTTACAAAGTTGGTTGCTAGAATAGAATCGAACAAGAAATCTGGCACCCCAAGTAAGCTATCGATGATAGACCCTAACTCTACTGTTATCTGCACAGAAAAATTATTGTTTATGAACGTGGGAATATATTATATTGTTTCTGAACGCCTAAAGGAAAGAACTACATTTTCAAAACATTCTGAGAAACTAGGTTATTCACCGACCGTGACTATGGGAGTACATTTTCTCGGTTGGATTTCAAATTTCTTTTAGCTGTTTAATTCCTTTGATTTTTAATCGTCTATGAAGTCAAAGGAAGCAGATTGCTCCTGGAGGAATGTAACTGCAGTTAACAACGTTAGACTGAAATAGCCCCGGGTCGTTTAGTGCAAACATCCACAAACAATGTGTACAAAAACTATTATCAGCTGGGGTAAAAAGGGCTAATTCCCAATGACCTCAAGTGGAAGCAATTATGATCAACATCCCATTGTGGTTAGCCCAGAATGTTTCCAGACGCACGCACACGGACTGTGTTGTTAGACTTGATGACCTCGCGTGCCGTGAAAGGGTCACCATATATACAAACCAACGGATGTTTCCTATAATGACAAAGCCATTTACTAAAATGTGGTTAGAGTCAATCAGGAATACGCAGTCAGTTCAAATAGGAAGCATATTTCCTGGAAATTTGACGTGATGAATTGGAGAATACGTCAGGCAGTATGCGACGAACTGTGGCGAAATTGCGTGTAGATTATTACATCGAATTATAGTTTGTGATGTATAGCAAGCAGTAGGTTTAGTAAGAAAAAAGTAGTTCGTTATTTTTCGGCCAATTTCGTGCATTCATTTCTGTTGTTTTGCTTTGGGATGCGAATCAATTTACGTCTTGTTCATCTCACTGCGATGTTACTCATGTATGCTGTCTTGATCTAACTTGTCATATTCGTATAGATCCTAACGGATAAGCTTGGCCATTATCTCATGTCAAACTGCTTACTGGCCACTGATCATTCGCATCCATCATCACTGATCACATTACATCGGCTGGTGGCTGTCTCGGTCGTGTTTCTTTCGTTTCCTATATGCTTATGATCGTTAGCTATAGATTCTTGTTAAGATCGGGTCGTTTACACTTTAAATTAAATTTGACCATACTTATGACACGCTGTGGCACCTCCTAACGTTTTACTTCATCTCATTATATTGTTGATTTGTCAGCATTGATAGGTACATTCACTGCACACGCCGAAATGAAGCTGAGACATCTTCAACTACAATCAGTCTCTTTATCACTGTCCTTACATAGGAACAATTAAACTCAGTTCGACCTTAGTTTAGAGCGCAGTGTTCACATACGCATGTTCCGGGATTTTGTGTCGTTTACAATGACAACCGAGAGTTGTAACAGAGTTTGTCACACCCACAAATCAGCTAATCTTCTCTATATTAGTGAAACCTATTATTTGAATGTGGCTGGATTCATTTCCGAATATGCAATTGGCAGTTCACTTAGCACTGGTATTCCGTGAAAATTGATTGGTGGTTTGTTTGGTGTATTGCGTGCTAATTCGAGCTATCTTGCTGGCGTATTCTTATCCGGAAGGTATGTACAGGATTCAGGTTGGTCAATTCGGCATGTCAACTGAAGTGCGATAAGTGGGTTCACATCCTCATGAAATGCATATCCAAAGAAATTCCTCGTGTCTTCCGCGGCTTCGAACGCCTTGATATGTAAATTTCACGGTGCGTTACGTTCCCTTTTTGTTCCCGATTTACAGGGAACGATATGTCTGAGGATGCTGAACGCATTCTTAGCGTCCAAACCGACAAGTGATAATATCATTACACATGACAAAATGCCCGGAATATTAACAACCACGAGCACCTTGCAAAGCGTAACAGATTATCTATAAATGACCGTTTTTGTCAGATGCGGGAATAGCTGATAAAATCCAGTTCGGTTTGCAAATGGGAATATCATTTGTTCACACCTCTTTACTGTAACCATTTTGTAACATGTCACTCTATGGTTCAGTGCCCAGTTGAACATCCGGGTGGACTGATAAGAACCTGATAGCATTTTGGCCACCAGATAAAGGAAAGAACATTCGAAATTCGAATTGTTCAATATCGGGTGTGTTTAACCAGATATGAAGCTCTAAATCCTGCAATCTTTTGATGTCCTCAAATCAGATCGTTATTGAAAGACCGTCCTTCATAGAAGGAATATAACATTGGAAAACCCGATGGAGCTGTAAACAGTAGTTCAGATGTTAATCCCAGCGGGTCCTCAGAAACTCATGCAGCTGATGTCAGTTTTTGGTCTTTGATGGACTAAATAAAACACATTGAAGAATAATTTTGAAATCAGAACTCCTATATGTGTTACAACCGTGCATAAGTCTCGCTACTGCCAGTAAAATTTGCCCGAAAACTAGCATCATAAACATAATCAGTCACACAGAACACTGCGTTCACCAGTCAATCATTATCAACACGAACTGTAATTACAGATGGCATTCAATGAAACTATACTAGTCATAATATCAAACATGTGTTCGCCTACAAGTTGCAGGTTGTTCTGCGGCGTCCGTAGCAGCAATACGATTACTCAAGAGTAATGAACAGACAAATACGTAAATGTCTACAAAATGGAATAATTTCCTCTGAAGTAGCCAACACCGAAATTAGGAGAAAAAAACCTTCATTCACTACTAAAGCTTATGTTTACTTGAAAATAACGTGGAGTCCGACAAGAATAAGCGTAGGTGAGTCCCTCTTTGGTACAAACAGACTACATTTTACAGTATGCTATCAGCTGTTAAATCCCAATAAACTCCTATTCGCAACAACCTAGAACAAGACTGTTCCGAAAAATAAAAAACCGGTCAACCGATCTCCCACTGAGAGCGAACAGCCTAACGTGTTGCAGATAGCAATTAATTTGCCAGTTGACTATATCATTTATCTCAGACCAGTGGAGTCCCTAAACTAGTACAGATACTGAGATCACCTACTGCAGCTGTGCAAACGTTCAGTCTGCCTAGGTGATCATAGGTGATAGTACAACACCATGATATAAGGTGTCATAGGATATTACCAGTGTAACTATTAAAATGGTCAAAAAGTATAGTGTCATCTAAGATCCTGTGGAAGACTGTGCAGTTCTACAGGATACCCTTGACGTCCATACTGGTCTACAGAACTTAATGTGTCTCAACCAAGCTGTACAACTAACTCGCAAGTGAGTTACCACCTGCACATTTCAGCATTCACCGTTCCCATAACAGGATGTGCGACTGAGTTTCACCAGGTGCGTCTACTTGGTGAGTGGTAATAACCATGAAGATGTTCGATTTTTCGTTGAATTTCGCCCAGTAAGGGCAAACTACTTAAGCCACGTTACCTTGTAAATTCCAGCATGTTGTTCAAAAGAATGACTATACTAATGACAATTACAGGGGTCGGTCGCTTGAAGGAAACAGGCAAGAACTATTACAATTATCAGTATATTGAACTGTATCAAAAAATGGTGTACGTAAAACGGAGAACAAGTGTACATATATCAAAAACCAGCAACAGGTGCAGTGCAGA
>LOND01001304.1:8304-26414 GCA_014220965.1 Paragonimus kellicotti | reverse complement strand
AGGATCCCGACCTAGCAACAGGTGCATTGATAACACTTTTACTCAGTGATAGGCCTTCGACTAGGGACACATTTATAGACAACCAATGGTCTTCGTAATTTTATATCTAAAGGCTAACCACGATCCGGTTGTTCATATCGCTAACCACAGGTTTCTGATCTCTGCTCTTTTCTGGTTAATTTGATCATGGACGACATTCTAAAAAGTGCGTCAGAAGAGTCTGAATAGCTTGTTGTGGAGTTTCTTCCAGATAATAAACTGACCGACAAAGAGAACACGAATGACACTATTCTGTTCAGCTGGTCTACCGAAGGCAAACAAGTTATATCGAATGAAGTGAATGACTGCACTGACCTCTATGGAATACGTCTTGAATCTTTAAGGTGCATAACGTTGCTTCGAATCAGGTGTTTTGTCTTTTCCTTCATCATGACCAGCAGTTCACCTGAGATAATGGGTCATTCCGCCTAGTTAATTCTTACAGACTCGTAAATAAGTAAAGCGAAATACCGGTTAGGTCAACGACAGCGTTTACTTTGGAAACCTCTTTAGCTTACCTATTCAGAACAAACGTTCGTTTATCAATTAGGAGAATGATGACCCGTCTGTGCACGATCTCTTTTGTCTCCTAGTTTGCAAACCAGTTCGTGACCAGTAGGTTACCGGTTATCATTATCCTTCTCTCCGTCAAGTAGCCCCCATCAAGTGGGTTAATCAAATTAAAAAGATGGCCGTTTACCGGAGAGTACTTACGGGAAACAGTTTGACATCAACCGTTGAATTTAGACAACTACACACTCATCAATATTTGAATAAACTACTCCACATGTTGCGTGGTCAAGTACTGTATTAGGTACTATTTGTGGAAGCCACCGACGGCCCATAAGGTGGTCAGTCAACGATATGACCGTTAAGTATGGATACCCTGACTGAACTGTTGAATAGAGCAAGTAGGTGTCGTGGTCAGTGAAACCGCTGGCGTCCAGCGGTAAACGACGTGACAGCCTGCCATGGCAACTGGCGCATCTGCATATGTACAGCCTTTGGAACATCCAACTAAAAATACTTTATTCAGTTTTTTGCTTCCCGAATGCAACGACACGATGTATTAAAGTTATCTGAGCATATTTGCTTGTGCGAACAAAAAGCGTTTGCAAATCGAATCCGAAGGACAAGCTTGAAACCAGGTAAACTGGCAGCTGCATACGTTTATAACCTAATGCTAACGGGAACATCAGATCGAGAGAAAAAGTAACTTGCAGACTAACATTATGTGCGCTTGAGAACAACCAGTGCAAAATATATAAGGCCCCTAATTGTAATCGGTTTACAGGACTTACGTTCGAATTTCTTGGAAGAGATAAGAACGGTATAATCTGTAAAAACCGGTTGCACTTGAATGGCTTCACGGAAAACTGGAAGTTAGAGCCCAAGTTTATCTGTTAACACCGTAAAGGAATTTATCGGATAGACACGTTGACCCATCAATTCACACTCGACCGTTCCTACTGACCACTGGTTGACACTGTCTCACTGGACAACTGCTGCCCTCCATTCGGTACACAGCCTGATTGTTTTCAGCATAAACGGAAAAGATGTCACATAAAGTGCATCTACCTCTTGTGCAAATAACTCAGCGTTCAACTCAATATTGGATAGTTAAATGACGATGTCGACAAAGAGGACAAAATAATTCGAGGAGAGCCTAGTTATTGGTTCAACGTGCTCTATTTTTAAAAAATCTAAATGTAATTTATTTCGGCTTGAGTTAGGATTTATCCCTACAAAATAGCACACAATCAACAGATATAATCATCGAGTGTTTTCAAATGGAGTTAACCAGTTCTCAGATCAAAAATCAATGCGAACGTTACACGAGACTAAACCAATAATTTCACCTATTAGACCAACTATCACATCTAGCATCGGAATGATCAACAAAAACCTCTTCTGACACCAGTGAACTGTTCAACTCTAAAGCAGACAATTGTGCAAATTCAATTTCAGCCTATGATTCAGAGGTGGCATCGCCATTCATCGCTTCGATCGAACCAAGAGAGATGGAATCGCAGGCCTATGAACGCTTTGCAACACCGATGAACGCAATCCGTGAGTTTCTTTTTAAAATGTATATCAAAAATAACTCTTCGGCCGTTGTATGGTGCGCTAGTCATAAAACCGCTAACTCGGCAGTTCACTGAATAAACGCGTCTACTAACGTTAGCCTATTTTGAAATAAACACAACTGATCAGGATTTAGTATACGAGGTGAACATAAATCCATGCGATGTTTTCTGCGTTGGATGGCTTAGAAAATTGGGGATAAAGTGAACGCATATGAACAACTGAATGGACACGAACAAATTTACATACACAAATGTATAGTCTCCTGGTATACATGATATACACGACATGCGGGAGTGTTAGAAGAGTGGCCAGGAAACACGTAGGGTGAATATATGTTTACACAGGAGCCCGCTCAGAGGAAGTTCAAGCTTTTCAACAAATTTCGTTGTGGATACTTATCTCAGGTACTCTTCATAGTTATGGTATCTAACGTCTCAGTCATGGCATAAAAAATCTACTTTATCGTGCAATATCTTGGTTGAAGTCTCAAAAATGTCAGCCAATTCGCTACAGAGCCTCGTTTTCCCGCATCCAAGTGAATTAATCAACGCGCACTCATTTTAAGGTTCTAGGTTAAAGTCTGCAGCGCACTTGTAAAAATAAGTGAAACTCCACAACCCGAAGAAAGAGAGATGAGGATGTGACCATCAGTCTTCAACCACCACTGCCATTAAAACATACACGACTAGATGATGCGAACGAATCCTCATCGTCATGTGTAACTTGGAATATATCACTGCTGTTAGCAGTTATGAGACGTACTGGTGGACAGCACTCATCAAGATGAATAGACGACGTAAGATGTCGGTGATCACATTAATGGTATTAGCTGATGCTTGATCGGAAATGAGGACTGCACATCTGGAAACACTACACACACACACACACACACACACACACACACACACACACACAGATCCACCTGCGTCCATAATCAAAATCACTGAGATATCAGGAAATAATTGTAGTTACATTTTTGATCCCAAGAAATGTACTGGCATACCATGACGTACGCAGCCCACATTACAAGCTCGAGGTTGCGCGTTAGCCGAAGTATGGCGTGCAGTAAATAGTCAGCAAGGCATACAGTTGTAGCAGACATGTTTATGCATTCTATTATCAATCAAGGTATGAAACGACTGGGATGCTGATGGCGAAGATGAACCACGGAATTATGAAAACCGCGTTAAACCTGTAAACAATCCACAATCCCGCCTATACTACAATCAACGACTAACCAGTTCGGTATTGAACATCTCAGACAGAGATAGAAAGCAAACAATGACCATCAGAACCTCGTGATTCAAGCCTAGAGGTAAACTACTCAAACGGTTATTCCGATGGCATCATCTCTGAAGCTTTGATTTTAGAACAAATTTACAATTCAACCGGCTTGCAAACAAGTATCTAAAATGACCTAAATAAATAGTCACAACGGATCTTTACTTCAGAAATAATGAATACCTAACTTCACATTTGATTTGCTAGATTCAGCGTACCCACATTGTGGCTTATCAATTTCACTATCGCTTAACGAGACAGCTGACTGGATTGAGCAGCCACTCCGCAATAAGTGTAAACAATCTTTCTGGAGGGCAGACAAGCTTACGTTCGATGTTGGAAACCTCTTATCTGTGACTGAAAAGGATTATGATGTTCTCCTGACTGTAATTGGTTTCGTCATTATGTGAAGGCATCGGACAAAACATGATCAGTTTGTTACTTGGATTCCTGAGCCATTCACCACCACCACCTGCCATGCCCCAATTGTAACCAAAGAGATGGTCAACCAGAAAATATCCTTACTGTGTTAACTACTTTTACGGTAAACAGTAGTGTGAAATTAGTGTGGAACAGCATGTACCGACCAAATGAGAGATCTCAGTTGATTTCCGAATTATTTAAGGCAAGCAGCAAATTCATTTACACTTGACTGGGGAGACTAGTATTTCAGACTCCAACTGATTACTAACAGCACATTTTGAAGTGAATACAAGTTGATGTATATTTCTGCATTACATAACCAGGTGGTGTTTTCTTCATAAATTTCAGGTAAGCTGGAGAAGCGACCATATTATGGGTAAAAAAAAAACGACCGTTTACCGCATACCCTCGATGAACGACTGCAAGCTACATTAATAGAACATTTCTTCAGTTGCTTCGTTTGTTATTGATCAACCAAGGGTTATGGTACAAACCTACAGAAACGTATTCGCTTTAAATAAGACCAGTTCTACTCACAAGCGAACGTGGCTGTGCAGTTAGACGGAAATAGGTGGATTAGGAGCACAAAAACCAAAATATCCGACTCAGGAACCTGTCGACCAGTTGGAGAAAGAAAATACACTACGGTTGACCATGAAAAAAAGGTGAAACTTGCGTTTTGTACATACTGTCAGAACAACCAATTGAAAAAGTTGCTTTGAACAAAAACTACAATCAAGTGAGTGGTATTCAATGCATAGGAAACATAAGCTCTGGCTACTCACCGGTGATTCCAATCAGGCAAAACTGTATGAAGGGTGTTGCAAAGAACGACTATATAGAAAATATAAGAATGCCAACTACACCCTGCGGAAGCAGGTCACTGCTCAGAACCACGCTAGGAACAAGAAGAATTGAAATTACGGGAATTGGAAACATTCGGTCCCCTTTACCAGACTCATCAAAAGAGAGAAAATATATGTTGCGGGATGCCGACATTTCATTTAAACAGTCGCTTCAAGCATTTAAATATGCTGCGAATGGCACACAAGTCAACGGATGATATATTATGGGTCAAAAGTCCACTAGCAACCAGAAGACATAGTATAAGTTAGTAATGTTTGCTGGTCTTCGATGTTTGGTCAATATAGCTCCACTGATACCCAGAAGTTATCGGTTTGACTTACATAATAATACACTAAAAGAATTGATCTGGTTCACCAGATCGGAACATATCCCCAAATAGCTTATCACGATTGTGGAGCAAAGCATCACGAGGGTTGATGATAAACAACGCAACCTATTTTGTTCGATTACCATGTTCATCCAGACGAATGGCCATATGGTGAACCCGATCAATTCTTTCAGTATATTATTACGTAAATAAAACTCAAAACTCTGAGTAATAGTGAAGCACTATCGATCAAACATCGAAGACCATCTCTGTGCACACAAAAATCACTCTTGCTTGGTAGTGAATTTCTGACCGATAACAATTGTTCTGTTTCATTATACGCCGTTCGTATTACGCTGAAATGTTTGGACTGGTGGTTTCAACTAAACGGCTGAGAGAATAAATAAACCATCGAAATCCCGAAACTAGTCTTCTTTCTGTTTTGATGGACGTAGAGAGCCAAAATACGATATCAATCTGAATATAATAGAAAACAGCGAACACAATTTCGAAATGAATGATTGCGTCGAACCAGTTCGCAATGTACAGTCGATTAGTTTCCTCACCGTGCAAGGCGAGGATCTCCACGACAGTCGGAAAATAATTTACTAAACAGCTACAACCTGCGAATAACGGCTGTTTTCGCAATTACGGTGTTGTCAGATTTTGATTCTGTGCACCAGCCAGCAGTAGAATTACATCTCGCGTTGAATTTTTGAGTAGTTCACATGTAGATTTCAATAGAACAAACCGTCGAAGCTGATATATCAGTGCTTCGCTCATAAGATTCAGCAATAAAAAATCAACGTCACGTGATCGATAAACTGGTGGATACAAACAGCTGAGCGACGACAAACCCGAACGCTACCGCTTCCGCCCATAACCACCCTGGTTAAGACAATCAGACAATACATAGCTCCTCAGATACCTGATAGGCTATAAAGTGGTGGTATCAGTGATTTACGAACGCAGTCCTACAGCTATGCAATATATATATATATATACTTTTAGATTATCGAAGATTATATATATATATATATCTTTTAGATTATCGAATATTTGCTGTACGGCTGAGTGATGGAGTAATGTAGATCGGTACAAGGAACCATCCGATAATTCTCAAATCGGCATTACGTTGACACGCACACAACTCAGAAAACATGGGTGCGAACTCAGAATTCTTCTCACGGAGGTCAGTGGAGCGGTCCAAGAAAGACTGTTGCACAGTGTTGACGGCAAGAGAGGAGCACGTATCGTTAAGGCTAGGGCGGTATTGGCTGATCTGGGGAACCTCTGACGACAGTATGGTAGCCCTCCCACGCTTGAAGATCGTGTGCGTAAGGCGACAGTGACGGCTGTGTTATTTTATGGCTGCGAAACATGGCCGCGCAGGAAAAAAGACGTGAATCCTCTTCAGATATTTGACCACCGATGTCTGCGTTCGATCGCTCGAATCGGGTGACACCATGGCAGTCAACAGGGACTAAAATAGGTATGTTGGTGATTGTCAAAGACGAAATTTTGTTGTTCAGAGGGATCGTACAATTGCACAAACTTAGTATAGGCAATCGCATGTTTATGCCGGATATCAGCTACCATCTAGTCAACAGTCCACACCGAGCTACTTGCCGACGCTGCGGCCGACTGGCGCAAGGTGCGAGGTGGACAGATGATGACCTGGCGTAGACAAATGAAATCGTTCACGAAGGGGTTGGTCACTGTAGGTCGGGTTCGTCTCCCGGGCTGGGGCCCTCGCGACTCACAGAGTCGGTGGCTTGAGACGTTAGGTGAGATGGCGGCTAATCGAGCTCAGTGGCGTGAATGCTGTCGTTGTTTGGCCGAGTTGTCTGTGAAGTGAGTGCACTTAATGATGCGGGCAGTGAAGCCGTAAGGAAGCTGTCTTGCTGATGACGCCTTACTTTCACTCACAGCTCGGTTGTTTGTTTGCAAGGTGTAGGCACCTTGATGTTGAATGTTTGAATATAGACGTAGCTATTTTTAGTAGTTAGGTCCCTTCCCGTCCCCTTCTTTTTTTTTCTTCTTCCTGCACAAGGTTTGATTTTTTCTTCGTGGTTATGAAAACAGTAAAACCTCAGTGTGATCCACTGATGTATTGCAGTCTATGGTGATGACGCAAGATCTAGCGCACTCGGTCAACACAGCCTAACCTATGCCAATAATACTTCACGACTTGTAATCATTTTTAAAAAGCAGCCAGCGCACATAACAAAATAGGGTCAGAGAAAGAAAATATGTTCTGTGAAGCATTCTAATTAGGGGAAATAGTTTGCGCCGCTTCAGTGGTAACCAAAGTGCGAACAAAGAAAACGTCTTTCCGCGAGCGATTGGTCTCTTTGCTCACTAGTGAAGTGGCAAACAGATATCTCGAACTTTTTGGGTTTCATCAGCACCCATTCACGACGAAAATATCGAACCCCCAAATACGTGTCAGAGCTGTAGTCCAGGTAATTATCTATCAAATTGCGGGGTCGAAACAGCTATCCACCGCTTTGCTGGTGACCAGTGGAGTTAACTGTCAGTAAAATACTCTCACAACTCTTTCTGGGACAGTAGTCAGCACTTGATAGTTCGCATGTTTAACCAACAAACGGCTTATCTATTCAGGAGAAACGGAAGCGTAACGGCACAAGAACGTAGGTATGAGTTCGATACATGATTGCTAAAGTAAGAACCGTAATCTATCTGGCGATAAAATTCATGCGATCGGATGAGCATAACTGCAGCAATGCCGAAGGAGCATCCACAATGAACCATACGATGAAGACAACAGACTGTTCATCGTCACCTTTTGTGGAGTCTGAAGTCGGTCTGTGAGAGCTATTTCGTCTTACTGGCAAATTGTACTTCTACAGCAAACAATGATTGGGTAGTGATTCTAGTATGAATTTGGCCTACAGCGTTGAGTTCAGGCAGCAAATAAATCTAAGGCACATACGTACGAAGACCATCAGTCTGCTTGAACTGACCCAGTCCGTAGGTGACGTTCTGTCGGTAAGTAAGACCGTAGTTCAGTATACATTAGGCATGAGTTTTCAATCGTTCACGTCAGGTAGCAACACCTTATCGCCGTAGAACAGTCAAAAGCTATAACTAGTAATAGAGAAAGCCAAGCCATAAACAGCGAATGCACGCAACAGAAGCTCGTTTGATAAGTAGACCGAAGTCGTGGTCTTCGATTTCATTGGCCCATCAGAAAGCACCGCCCACTGTAAGTACCAGTTTATTTGCCGTTGAAATATAAGCAGAATCAACAGGACATTGAAGATTCGAGTAGGAGCATCACCCAACAGAAGAAGCATGACAGAACGAACCTACGAACGTGGAGTGCCAACTTCTTACATCACCATCGTTTGCCCAGAACATTGATAGTCCAAAACATACTGTACAAGACAAAATAATCGTTGACTCATTCACCAAAACCACAGTAGGTACATGTGTACCATAGTATGGTGTGTGCCAATTACTTTTGATGCTTAGAACGAAAAGTAAAGTGGACCTGTGACATTCACCTTGAACCCGCGACGCGAAGAGCAATGCTCGTAATCAATCAGACGTCGAAAACCAAGTATAGATCCCATAACCTGTTCGAATTAAAAACAACTACTAAGGTTGCGTTAGATACTGCTGTTCGAAGTAGAGACGACAGATAGTCACGGCTGTCCAAGTAAGTTATAAACGAAGATGAATTCGAGGGTCAAAATTACATCAAGAGGCACGCGATTCACGAGATTGCCTGCACACCATGCCCCGTACCCGTTGGGAAATATGACCAGCGCGTTGATCATACGGTGATAAATCAACGCACCTTTTACAACTGTACAGGCCCGTGTGTTCAAAGAGGTCTGAATCCAAGGTTTTGTTACTTATCGAGGGAGTAATCAATGACCCACTAACCCAAATACAGCTCCCGGCATCGGGATTGTCTTCTAGAACCATGTAGTCGTCCTTACGAAAACGAGTGCGGCCTCTCTAGTACCAGATGTGGAAGAGATGTTAGATGAGCGCAATCCGAGAGATGACCAGACAGTCTCACCTAAACTTTACACAAGCACTGAACGACTTACTGACCTGGAAGTGCGATTCTAGTCCGCGTCACCGCACTAGGTTTATTAATTTGAGTACACTGTGTTCAACGGGCCTTGAGAAATCGGCTGAAGTACTGAATCATCTCCGTCTCTGGGTTTATCATTAGCTTGTGTGGCACAGTCAAGAGTAGGCGAAGTATTGATAGCCAAAACCGAAATTCTCCATGTTTTGTTTAAACTAGTCGTGACTAGCGAACTGAAAACAAAAGACAGATCCCGTATTGACCATATAAACTTGAACGAGCAGATGAAGGTTGTAATTAGATAGCCATAAACTCATCGATTACAAGCAAGTGCATTAATAGATTCTTGAATACAATTGGTCAAGCAGTTCGTCCGGCATCTGGAAGTCAGGCACATTATCTTCATCATCCGAGCAACCTTAAACAAAGTCTCATCTTTCTAAAATCCATCAACTTACTGGCTGACAGAAGCGCGTTTGACTTCTTTTGTTCAGCAAACTGGATAGTAACAGCTGTTACTCCGTTCAGAAGCTCGTCCAGTCGACCAGTGAATTGGAACACATCATCAAAACAATCTGCAGATAACTTTCACTAAAGTAGACAGATTACCAGCGCCCGTAGGAGGACAAAATTGTTCGACAGGAACATCGGGTAAAAAAGGAACCTTATTGTCATGTTTACAGGTCATCGTGGATTTCTGATCATGGCAATTATTGTTCAAACGACTGATGTTTGTGTCAAATTTGGACACACGCAATCCGATTTTCCGATCAATGGTTGGATTGACGGATTCGGACAATTTTGCTGACCCCAACCGTCCACTAACATTTTCACCTACAATAAATTCTGACAGCATTTTGTAAAGTTTGTGATCAAGGTTTTCACAAGTGGATAAGCTCCGATCAAAAAAATTGCTGAAACGTTAGAAAGAACCATTTGCAAAATATCTATATTAATATTTCATAGAGAACACGTGAATCATCATCATCATAGACAGCAATACATCAGTGGTTCACACTGATGCTTGACTGCCACACAACCACGAAGAACAAAGAAAAAAAAACTTATATAGGAAGAAAGAAGAAAAAGAGGAGGGGAGGGGAAGTGGACCTAACTACTAAAAATAGCTACGTCTATATTCAAACATACAACATCAAGGCGCCTACACCTTGCAAACAAACAACCGAGCTGTGAGTGAAAGTAAGGCGTCATCAGCAAGACAGCTTCCTTACGGCTTTCACTGCCCCGCATCATTAAGTGCACTCACTTCACAGACAACTCGGCCAAACAACGACAGCATTCACGCCACTGAGCTCGATTAGCCGCCATCTCACCTAACGTCTCAAGCCACCGACTCTGTGAGTCGCGAGGGCCCCAGCCCGGGAGACGAACCCGACCTACAGTGAGCCAACCCCTTCGTGAATATCTGTTTAAAAAGTGCTGAAAATATTTATACGACTTAGTTCCGTCCAGAATTCCAACCATCAAAGGGACACTTACACAAATTACACCACTGATGAGTAGAAAACAGGGTGGACAAACCCTCGATCAGTTTGCACGAAAACCTACGCCGTTTGAAATGGTGTAGCCTTAAGGTTATTACAACCGAGCAAAATTGAGATGACGCAATCTGATAAGATTTCATAAATGGTTTGCCGTCTAGTCAAATGATAGAGACCACCGGAACAGTGAAAGTCGAATCTTCAGACTGCCTATGATCCGGCAAGATCAACTGAACTGGCAGAAAAGTGGCCTATATTATATCAGCCAACTCAGACTTACTCCTACACAGCTACAACTGGGGTGTCGGGAAGTTCACTTAGTCCCCTCAAAATGCATGGTGTGACGGCCTCCGGTTCGTTGACCAGTAAATGTTTCTTCTGTAGATAGGACAAGCACTCTAGTTTGAAGTTTCCTGCTCACGATGCGCCTTTGAAAAGATGCGAAAAGAAGGGGTGTTTTCAGAAGGGTTGCCTGGTATATTAGAACCGACAATTGTCCTCCTACCACACGCTAATCCATTTCGACTACCATGTTTGCGGATGATCCCGACTGACTTCCGAATGCTGTGCTTGACCTCCAAGCTAACGGAACTTGCTTCCGAGCCACTACAGATACTGCCACCTTTGAAAGCTACTTGGGGTCCTCTATAATGTTGCAAAACAACCGGGGAGTCTAGATATCTCACAGTGGCAAGTGACAAGCACGTTCACTTACTGGTGGTTGTATCGGAACCAAAATCAGAAGAAAACCCACAGTGTACGCTTTACTTCACATACAATAGGCGTGGATGTCACAAGAAAACATAATTTGCGTAAAACGAGTTAATAGCAATACGGGAATAAAAAGAATCGTCAGAATATACACCAAGCAACGCTGGTGTCGCTCAGATACGCATATACTGTGTACGCGTGAGTTAAACTGTTAGTTTTACTAACTTACGTGCACACATTGATCACGATTTTGTCAGTATTCGCAAATGCGTTGAAATTTCTATCCGGTGGGACAAAACCATCGGTTTCACTAGGCTTATTGGCCTCCGATCATATTGAACCCGCTCCCAGATTTTTTCATAATTTCATGCGAGACTAAGCCAATCATGACAAAATCAGGAAGGCACAGTCAAGATAACAAAATAGGGATGCGCGATGGAATTGGCCGTCCGTATCAGTCTTACCGGATTTCTTTCGGTGTAACCAACGGCATCGCATGTTTTCAACGGACAAGTGACCATGTGACAGCATGCGAGCGACTGAAAGTCTCCTTTGTTTACGTAGGCAATATTACTATATATGGAAGGAATGAACTAAACATGACCTGAAGCTTCGAAGTTCTTAGACATCACCAAGAAATAAGGGATGACTTCCAGTGTATCCAAAAGCATCATCATTGCAAAACAAGTTCAACCCTTGAGATATAAGGTATCCAAAAGCATTGTCAAGTCGAATTCAGGTGGCCTAAGACTTCTTTGGAAATTAGTTCTGTTTTGTTCTAAGGTCCGGAAACGTGGCCTATGCGTGACACCTATCTCCATAGATTTGCCCTATCTGAACGTCGTTGTCTGCCAATCAATCCACATCAAGTGGAATGACCGCGTGAGAAATACAGCCATTCGCTGGCGCGTATTTCAGAACGCCTGGTATGCGTAATTAATTGGTTAGCTGATCATGCTGCACAACTTCCGATGGTTGGGTCACATACTCCACCATTATTATTATTATTATTATTATTATTATTATTATTATTATTATTACCATAATCACAGACAACAATATATCAGTGGTTCACACTGACTCTTAACTGCCAAACAACCATGGAGAGAGAAAACCAAACCCTGTACAGGGAGGGAAAACACAAACGAGGGGAGGAGGGACCTAACTACTAAGGAACAGCTACGTCTATATTCAACCATTCAGTATCAGGATGTCTATACCTTGTAAACAAATAGCCAAGCTGAACGTTCATCATATCGGGCACTACATACTGAGACCAACAACAGTTGGGTAAAGCCGCTTGGTCGTCGAACAAGGACGCGACCACGAAATATGAAGACCCTGGCTGCTCCACAAAGTGAGGTGGACAGGCGTCGCCTGCCCGACTGGGGTTTTCATGACCACTCACATCGCTGGCTTGAAACCTTCTCCAAGATGGCGGTGTGTAGCAGTCAGCGGCGTGCCTTCATTCATACCATTTCTATGCATTCCTCTCAGTATTCTTTTATTAGTTTTTCGCGTTTTTATTACCGTCTTCCTTTCTAAAGTATTCCATACCACCACTGGAGTGAACGGCGAACGGCGCAACAGTTGTGATAAACGGTGACGATGACCTTGGAATCGCAACGACAAGTGACGGGATTTTTCTCTTATTACTCACGGTGAACAGCTTATTTCTGCCGACAAAATCCACAGTTAAGTATAACAACACATTTCCTTTGTCCAGTGAGGTCAAGAGAGCCACTGAGGTTGTAAAAAACTAGCAGTCCAAAGCGGCTACCCCAAATATCCAGTACGACACCTATTTGGCTACCGAAGCAGACGCCCCCGACGTTGCAATCGCAGCTACTTTGAGCTAAAATTGTCGATTTGTAGCTTTGCTTTCACGCAACCTATTGTCAGGTGAACGGCATCGTTCCGTCGTAGAAAGAGAAGTGTGCTGTTGTGGAATCCATACATAGATGGGAATGTTTCCTACTCTGTAACCTTTTAAAACTAACCACATACCAAAGTTCTGTCGTTCTTTTCTACAGCAATCAACATAGAAGAAAGGTCAAGAACGACAAAACCGAATGTTGGAAGTGTTACCAATCAAGTCTGATGCTGTGGACCGATCTGGTAAAGAAAATCGGGCGCAGGTGCTCTGTCTCAAAGTTATTGATGGGACCTACTAACAAATATTCAGTTGAAAGAACTACAAGTTGTTTCGTCATCCCGATACTTCTCGGTTGATGCACCTCGCACGCTATAGGAACCTCCGTTTTTGTGCATAGAGTTCAAAGCGTTGTCGTTAAATGGTCAGTGTGCTGTGAAATCAAACGTCGATTTTCCGAGACGATCTCGTAAAGGCCACTCAGTTGTTCGAGAGGCTTTCAACTGATTACGGCGGGTCCTGATTTGTTATTGACCATATCTGTTGACTACTATTGATGAACGCTCTCGCTTTTCTTCTGATTTTGCTTGGTCCAACCAGACTGGCGAGACCGTTGTTAACTGTTTGTGTCAGTTGTTTTTATTGCTTGACACTCCAGCATACATTCGCTCTGATCGTCGATCATTATCTGTATCTGTCGATGTTCAGCTGCCTCTTCACGGAAGAAAAGTCGCAGCAAGCAGAACTACATCTTACAACCTCCTTGGTGAAGGTCAAGTAGACTTTTCAAACAGAATGTCTGGTAAAACTGTTTCCCGTTCTGAAATTCCGCTATTCAGCAATCAACGAATGCGACCTTGTACCTCGTAATACGCTGCACTCCGTCAGATTACTGTTGCGTATTGCGGCTAATGTTACGCCTCATGAAGGATTGTTTCTCTATAACCGAAAATCAACCTCCGGAACAGCTCTCCAGATTTGGTACATCAAGTGTGGACCGATGACGTTGAAGATGTATCCCAGTCTAATAATAATCCACTTGTCGAAGAGGTTGCGTTATTTCAACGTGACCCATAGGGGCGTTCTCCTAATGGTAGAGTGGAAACAGTTTCCATTTATCAACTGGTTCACACGAGAAGTGTCTGGGGCACTCCAACAGGAAGTACCCACAACTCCGACCGAATAAACCACCTGCGTACCCTCTGTTCACACCTGCATCCTTCTGTTGACATACAAAATGTTGAATCATATTCCGATCTCCCTATTATTAATAACGATCACGTGTGTAACCCAGAAATAATAATCAAACAGCAACGACGTGCTCGTCCATGAAGCCTGAGAAATCGAGAGGCGTGGTTCTAATACACGTCGACAATCAATATCAGTGTATCTCTTATCAGTGTACACATGCCCTGTCGTTCTCCTGTGATCTAACATTTATAGTCTAATCACATACCTTGTTACGTTTTTTTCATCTCAGTGATTAGCCCATTTTCGGCTTCGATTTCAGCTCCTGCATACCAATTGCTAGACTAACAAAACACATCGCATGGGCCTGTCGCCCTTCTGCTTCTGAAGTAAACTCGTTGTACTATTTAGCTGTGCTTGATCTTTTGTGATATCGAAACAAAAAGGCGAACAAACTAAAAGTAGACAAAGATTTTGGGAGAAGCGCCACCAGGAGAGACTACAAACCGTAACGATTATCGTGTGCGACTGCAAAGAACCACCAAACGGCTCCCTTTCAAATAAATTGCATGGTTGTCTAAAACCCATTAAGATAACAATCCATAAAAGAACAGATTACGTACATTGTTCCGATTTTCACAGATGTGCTTGGAGTGAGAGAAGTCGAGAGTACACCAACTTTTACAAGGTTTTTCAACACAAGAATGATTCACTTTCAGTCGTTTTACTGACACACGAGCGTCGAAGTATTTAACAAGGAATGGACGTTGAGTCGCATCATCATTATCATAAGAACTGGATTTCCTGTCACGTCGATAAACCTCATGAACAAGCGTCGCTCGATCCCACCTGGTTCTGAATATGATGACGACCGTCGAGAACTTAAACGCAAGCTGACTAAAAGCTTGCGCAAAGACCGTGAGCACTACTTGGTCGAACAGTCGAAAGAGCCTTTTTATCTGGGAATTGCAGGCCTCTTTCGGATGAGCATAACTGCAGCAATGCCGAAGGAGCATCCACAATGAACCATACGATGAAGACAACAGACTGTTCATCGTCACCTTTTGTGGAGTCTGAAGTCGGTCTGTGAGAGCTATTTCGTCTTACTGGCAAATTGTACTTCTACAGCAAACAATGATTGGGTAGTGATTCTAGTATGAATTTGGCCTACAGCGTTGAGTTCAGGCAGCAAATAAATCTAAGGCACATACGTACGAAGACCATCAGTCTGCTTGAACTGACCCAGTCCGTAGGTGACGTTCTGTCGGTAAGTAAGACCGTAGTTCAGTATACATTAGGCATGAGTTTTCAATCGTTCACGTCAGGTAGCAACACCTTATCGCCGTAGAACAGTCAAAACTATAACTAGTAATAGAGAAAGCCAAGCCATAAACAGCGAATGCACGCAACAGAAGCTCGTTTGATAAGTAGACCGAAGTCGTGGTCTTCGATTTCATTGGCCCATCAGAAAGCACCGCCCACTGTAAGTACCAGTTTATTTGCCGTTGAAATATAAGCAGAATCAACAGGACATTGAAGATTCGAGTAGGAGCATCACCCAACAGAAGAAGCATGACAGAACGAACCTACGAACGTGGAGTGCCAACTTCTTACATCACCATCGTTTGCCCAGAACATTGATAGTCCAAAACATACTGTACAAGACAAAATAATCGTTGACTCATTCACCAAAACCACAGTAGGTACATGTGTACCATAGTATGGTGTGTGCCAATTACTTTTGATGCTTAGAACGAAAAGTAAAGTGGACCTGTGACATTCACCTTGAACCCGCGACGCGAAGAGCAATGCTCGTAATCAATCAGACGTCGAAAACCAAGTATAGATCCCATAACCTGTTCGAATTAAAAACAACTACTAAGGTTGCGTTAGATACTGCTGTTCGAAGTAGAGACGACAGATAGTCACGGCTGTCCAAGTAAGTTATAAATGAAGATGAATTCGAGGGTCAAAATTACATCAAGAGGCACGCGATTCACGAGATTGCCTGCACACCATGCCCCGTACCCGTTGGGAAATATGACCAGCGCGTTGATCATACGGTGATAAATCAACGCACCTTTTACAACTGTACAGGCCCGTGTGTTCAAAGAGGTCTGAATCCAAGGTTAAGGTTTTGTTACTTATCGAGGGAGTAATCAATGACCCACTAACCCAAATACAGCTCCCGGCATCGGGATTGTCTTCTAGAACCATGTAGTCGTCCTTACGAAAACGAGTGCGGCCTCTCTAGTACCAGATGTGGAAGAGATGTTAGATGAGCGCAATCCGAGAGATGACCAGACAGTCTCACCTAAACTTTACACAAGCACTGAACGACTTACTGACCTGGAAGTGCGATTCTAGTCCGCGTCACCGCACTAGGTTTATTAATTTGAGTACACTGTGTTCAACGGGCCTTGAGAAATCGGCTGAAGTACTGAATCATCTCCGTCTCTGGGTTTATCATTAGCTTGTGTGGCACAGTCAAGAGTAGGCGAAGTATTGATAGCCAAAACCGAAATTCTCCATGTTTTGTTTAAACTAGTCGTGACTAGCGAACTGAAAACAAAAGACAGATCCCGTATTGACCATATAAACTTGAACGAGCAGATGAAGGTTGTAATTAGATAGCCATAAACTCATCGATTACAAGCAAGTGTATTAATAGATTCTTGAATACAATTGGTCAAGCAGTTCGTCCGGCATCTGGAAGTCAGGCACATTATCTTCATCATCCGAGCAACCTTAAACAAAGTCTCATCTTTCTAAAATCCATCAACTTACTGGCTGACAGAAGCGCGTTTGACTTCTTTTGTTCAGCAAACTGGATAGTAACAGCTGTTACTCCGTTCAGAAGCTCGTCCAGTCGACCAGTGAATTGGAACACATCATCAAAACAATCTGCAGATAACTTTCACTAAAGTAGACAGATTACCAGCGCCCGTAGGAGGACAAAATTGTTCGACAGGAACATCGGGTAAAAAAGGAACCTTATTGTCATGTTTACAGGTCATCGTGGATTTCTGATCATGGCAATTATTGTTCAAACGACTGATGTTTGTGTCAAATTTGGACACACGCAATCCGATTTTCCGATCAATGGTTGGATTGACGGATTCGGACAATTTTGCTGACCCCAACCGTCCACTAACATTTTCACCTACAATAAATTCTGACAGCATTTTGTAAAGTTTGTGATCAAGGTTTTCACAAGTGGATAAGCTCCGATCAAAAAAATTGCTGAAACGTTAGAAAGAACCATTTGCAAAATATCTATATTAATATTTCATAGAGAACACGTGAATCATCATCATCATAGACAGCAATACATCGGTGGTTCACACTGATGCTTGACTGCCACACAACCACGAAGAACAAAGAAAGAAAAAAAAAACTTATATAGGAAGAAAGAAGAAAATAGAGGAGGGGAGGGGAAGTGGACCTAACTACTAAAAATAGCTACGTCTATATTCAAACATACAACATCAAGGCGCCTACACCTTGCAAACAAACAACCGAGCTGTAAGTGAAAGTAAGGCGTCATCAGCAAGACAGCTTCCTTACGGCTTTCACTGCCCCGCATCATAAAGTGCACTCACTTCACAGACAACTCGGCCAAACAACGACAGCATTCACGCCACTGAGCTCGATTAGCCGCCATCTCACCTAACGTCTCAAGCCACCGACTCTGTGAGTCGCGAGGGCCCCAGCCCGGGAGACGAACCCGACCTACAGTGACCAACCCCTTCGTGAATTCTG
>LOND01001303.1:65892-76743 GCA_014220965.1 Paragonimus kellicotti | reverse complement strand
CTGTCATATGGAATCGTAACACAGGTTAGGTCGTTTAGCGGATTTATGTACCATGGAGATACTGTGTGACAGCTCAAGTTCATTACCCAAGGTGTGCACTTTCCAAATTTTCAGCCTTGTGGTTTCGCTCTAATCCACGGTCCGTATCATAATCTTAGAGATGGACAAGCGATAAACCGTGTATACAGGACTTGTAGTTGAAGACAGAGAGGCAATTCGTTTACACAACACGTGATATTCAATTTATCATATTTGATCACGCTGGCATAGAATGATCTGTCACGCCCTGAACAAAAATGGAAAATGTGACGGGTGAGGTTCCAGTGAAACTTGCACTTGGATAAGAATAGACTGGTTGTTAGATAATGGGTTTGTCGGTTATGCTGTAGCTATTATGCTTGATGGTTTCAGTGTGTGTGTGTGCGTGGATTCCCTAGGTTAAAATAACAAAACCGATGAGTCTCGCGTCGATTGCAAGTGTATATCATGATCGTTTGATTTGATGAATTCTAGATTTACTACGTTTTTGTGGAAGAAGATAACGAATAATCTGCAATTCATGAACAGTCCAGGTTGAAACCCTCTGTTTTCAGCAAACCGTTAGAATCTTCGGTTAAGAATGACCTAACACTATTCTGATGACACAAAATAGATCGACGGCGTCACCGGTAGTCTAAACTGACGACCACGGGCTTAAGTTTTACTCATTTTCAACTTGAGTTTTCCGAACGATTGCAGGTTTTGCCTCGTAATAGCACTCCGGTCGTTAGTCGCGGTTGTGGTAAACTATTTAGATGATTAGTGCCGTCTGTCTGAAGAAGACAGTAGAACGTGGGGCCATTTTTCAATACATCCAACAACAATCAAACCGAAACACAACAATCTCAACAATAATCCAACAGACCTGAACAATATGAAAAATGAGAGTAAACTAGCAAGACTGTTTAATTCAGACCCCATATTCGTGTAACCCACCTGACGTCTGGAACCGTCATATATCTCGAAATGTTAGTTTCGAACACGAAGTTTGACTGCTATTATCTGTTATACGGACTATCTAGTATTCAATGCTCGACTTAAACAAAGACGATTAAACGGGACTGTGCGATAATCTGTCGTGATTCTACCTGCATTGTTGGAGGCTGCAATGATCATCACCATCCATACGAGGTTCCAAATCAGATGCATTATAACTTTCGTCGAGGTATATACTGTCAAGATCGCGTCACCTTGAAAATGTTAGGTTAACCAAAGTACATCGAGTGTGTACGTGCAGACCTGCAGATGCAAGCGTTCCTAGTGTATTGAGTATGAGCGAGCATGCTATTCTACTCACACCACTGTAATTCAGTAGTGGAACCAGAGCATATATTTTGGCACCAGAATAGTTGCAGGAAAAATACAGGAAGAATTATTGGAGTGCAGCATTGCATGAAATGACTCTTGGATACGTAAAGGAACGTAAACGAACTGAGCGTTGACGTCTGTGGTCGGGGCCGAATACCGTATGCAAATTAGTGTTTTCGTTTGTTGTCTTGTTGAAACGCATAACCCACGCGTTGCTGTTCCGAATAAACAATCCTTGTGCCATCCGCGTTTTGGATCACAACACTTGGTGCCGTGACCAGGATCGGAGGATGAAGATCCCGTGGCCGCAGCCGTTCGAGGATGGGGACGTCCGGAGTTTCCTGGAGGACTTCGAGGACGTGGCGGAGGCGGTCGGAGTCAAGACCGACCGGGCGAAGCTGGCGGCCCTGCGGATGCTGCTCAAGGGCAGGGCGAAGGCGGTGCTGGAGGCGCGAAGGGGCCCCGCGAAGCTGGAGTGGGCCGCCGCGAAGGAGGCGCTGATCGCCGGGTTCGGCAGCCCTGCCGACTGCCAGGAGGCAATGCGGCGGTTCAGGGGCGCCCGGCTTGGACCAGGAGGCGACGCTCTTGTGTATGCCCTGTCACTGCGGGCAACGTTGTCAAGAGCCCTGCCGCATTTGGACGAGGATTCAGAGCAACGCATGCTGACGGACCAGTTCTTGGATGGAATGCCACCAATAGTCCGGGATCAGCTCAGAGTTGCGCTCATTGCGCATCCGATGACATTGGAACAGCTGGCTGATGCGGCTCGACAACTGCTGGCAGAAAGCTCCCCGACAGTCAACGAGTTGAAGGCAGGTGAACAAAGTGAACTGAGCGAACTTCGATGCGCAGTGGAAAAGTTGACTCAGGAAGTGGCGGCTTTGAAGGTGATGAAGGAGGATAACCGTAATGACGTCTGCTATAGATGCGGAAGACGTGGGCACTGGCAAAGAGTTTGCCCACTTGGCAAGAAACGACCACATTTAAATAAACGTTTCAATATTGTCTTTTGTCTGGGAAGGGAGATCCGGTAATCGGGGCAGTTGATAAAACGGCAATTCAGGCTAGCTTAGTGTTGTTTGATTGACACTGGGGCCGCGATTTCATTGATTGGGCCGAGGCCAGGAAAGATCGTTCAGCCGTGTACGATGGTCGTTCGAACAGTCGGTGGGTTCACTCTGAAAGTTAGTGGTTTGGCAGAATACGATGTCCGAATCAATGGTCACGTAGTCAATTGTCACGTAGTCAAACAACCGTTCGTTCGTTTCCCCCGACGCACGTCAGACCATATTGGGGAGCGGATTTTCTTGACCGCGCTGAGGCCATGATTGATTTGAAGCATGATGAACTCGTAACGAAGTATGGTGTGGTTCCATTGGTGAGAAAACGCAGACACCCAAGCTTGGACAACTTGAAGCGAACAGAGCAATACCAACCTGTGACAACCGGTCGTTGAATGAAGTGATACGCAAGTTCCGAAAACTCTTCACTACGGATCAGGATCCATATGGCTATTGTGACTGGATTGAACACGAAATCTCCATCAAGCCAGACCGGTTTCGACCATTCGGCCCCAGAAGAACTCCTATACACCTACAGCCGGAAATTGAACGACAAGTGAAGGACATGCTGAAGGAGGAAATCATTGAGGAAGCTGATAGCCCGTTCAATTCCCCGTCTTGTTGGTTAGGAAGCCCAATGGTAAATTTCGATTTTGTGTCGACTTCAGACGGCTCAATGAGATAGTCGAGTAAATAAAGTCGTAGCAGTCCCAGCGGTGGCAGAGATTTTCGATAAGCTACAGAACGCCAGGATATTTACAGTGTTAGACCTGCGGTCCGGATATTGGCAGGTTCCAATCAAGCAATCGGACCGAGATAAAACGGCGTTCACAGTGGGAGAAAAGCAATATCGTTTCAAACGTATGCCGTTCGGACTGTCAGGGCCCCGTTCACGTTCAGGCGGCTGATGCTGAAGGTGCTAGACGGATTGAACAATACTGTTGTCTATGGAGACGATATAGTCATCTACAGCGCGAATGAGTCGGAACATACAGCACACGTTTCAGCTGTGTTGCAGAAGATTGAACAAGCCGGCCTACGGATCAACAGTCCAAAGTCGCAACTGGCGAAACGAACGGTAGTACTGCTCGGTCACAAGGTCGGACAGGGTGAGGTCCAGCCACTGCCCGAGAAACTGCTCGCGATCGAGGCCGTCCCGGTGCCAACATCGAAGAGGACGTTGCGACAGTTTCTCGGTCGCGTCGGGTTCTACAGCCGTTTCATTAAAAACTTCAATGAACGAACTCGCCAGTCCATTATACGAAATCCTGAAGAAGATATCAGAAGATTGTGTCAATTTCACTGGACAGAGGAAGCCAATCAAGCGTTTAATGAGATCCAACAACTGATGAAGAAGGGACAACTGACCCTAAAATTGCCAGTGGCCGGACAGAGCTTCGTTGTCGCAACGGATGCGAGCGATGTAGGAATCGGGGCTGTACTGAAGCAGGAGGGCGGTGTGGTGGAATATGCCAGTCGGTTGTTAACTCCTGCCGAACGAAATTACTCAACGACAGAGAAGGAGTGTTTAGCGATCGTATGGGCTTTGGAAAAATGGAGGCCGTACTTGCTCGGCCGACGTTTTCAGGTGGAGACCGACCACAAACCGTTGGAGTGGATTAAATCGGCGAAGGACCCCCGAGGAAAGCTAGCTCGTTGGGCGTTGCGACTACAGGAGTACGACTTCGCAATTCGCCATGTAGCTGGGAAAGAGAATTACGTTCCAGACTTGCTGTCCCGAACGCAACACATGGATGAAGTTCAAAAGGACATGGTTGGAGTTAATAGCATCGAACTGGAGAGCGATCCCGGAAAGCTACAAACGGCACAGAGGATGGATACGGCTATCCGCTCAGTTATTGACCACCTCTTGTTGGGAGAACAACTGCCAGAAGACGAGAGGAATCCGGAGGTAAAAGCTTTCAGAATGCACTGGTCAGAGTTGCGGTTGAATAGTGCCGGAATTTTAATGCGTCAACTGCGGGAGGGAATAAGCGTGCCTGTTATACCGACGGAAGTTGAGAGAGACGATTGTGAAGGAATGTCATCAGCTGGCTCATACGGGATGTCACCGAACCTACGAAATGTTGAAGCAAAGGGCATACTGGCCTGGAATGAAGGATGATGTCAACAGTTATGTGCGGGCGTGCCAGCAATGTCAGCTACTGAAGAGCAGTAACTGCCCCGGTCAGTACCCCACACAACCAATTCCGGTCAGTGAAATTGGGGAACTATGGTCGGTGGATGTGATGGGCCCCTTTCCACTAACCACTTCCGGGAATCAGTACATCATAGTCATGACGGAACATTTCACAAGATGGATCGAAGCAGCCGCGATACCCGATCAGCGTGCAAGCACTGTATGCAGGGCGGTGATGGAACACATCGTTGCAGACCATGGAATACCGCGAAGCATATTGACTGATCAAGGTCCCTGCTTCGAAAGTGAAGAGTTTCGGAACTGTTTGGAGCGCTTGGGAATCAAAAAATCGGACGACGCCATATCATCCCCAATCAAATGGACTGACGGAAAGAAACAATCGCACAATCAAGGAGTGGTTGGCGGCGAAAGGAGGGAACTGGGAGGAAGCACTACCATTCATTCTGTTGGCCCACCGCTGTTCGCCTCAAGGGACAACGAAGAAGTCGGCGTTCGAACTAATGTACGGGCGTGTACCACGCCTGCCAGTCGATCAAGAGATTGGTTTATGGGGAGACCAACGTATGAACACGCGTGAATTAACAGAAGCGCGGAGGGTGGCCAACCAAAACTTGACGAACGCACAAGAATTTTCCAAGGAGCAGTCAACTGCAAGGTTGTCGGGTCGGGGTGCAATGTTTGAAATTGGTTCGAAAGTTAAGTACAGAGACCGGCGGAGTCCAGGCGCAACGGGGCCAGGATCTAGGAAGTTATTGGAGTGCAGCATTGCATGAAATGATTCTTGGTACGTAAGGGAACGTAAACGAACTGAGCGTTGACGTCTGTGGCAGCCGTGACGGTCGGGCCGAATACCGTATGCAGATGAGTGTTTTCGTTTGTTGTCTTGTTGAAACGCATAACCCACGCGTTGCTGTTCCGAATAAACAACCCTTGTGCCATCCGCGTTTTGGATCACAACACTAGTTTTGAGGCCAGTATGTATGTTCATCTGCACAATTCGGCCGCACGCCAACTTCAGTGGTGAACTGCGAAACTACTTCCACTATGAAGAAATTTTACGATCGTGGACAGATGCGTCATGTTTATCGTCAGATTAGCAGTCCCGAAATCTCTCCAACGACAGACGTTCAAGAAATTCCACAATGGGCAACCAGGGATCAACTGAATGATGTCTCCCGTGCGCAGCTTTGTATGCTGGATAGAAATGGGCAAACAAATTGAGAACCACTGCCAAAAATGCACATCGTGTTGTCTGGCTGCGAAAAACCCCGTGAAATATGAACTGCACACTTGGCCAGCAGCTCAAAAGACCTTGGCAAGGGCTCCACGTGTATTTTGGCCACCCACTCAATGGGGAAATTTGTAATAATGTATATTTCTCAACGCATTCGTGAGAGACACGCTCGGATGTGCGCGATCATGACAGATAATTACAGGCGTTACAAATCAACAAATGGTTACATTATAAGAACATGAAATCTGCCGACAAAAGAAAGCGAAGTCAGAGAAAAAGGGTTGCAGTTTACAAAAGTTTGATGCACGCACCAGGAAGAAACAGTTCGCTTGTTCCACAGATTCAGTTCAAAAGATGAGATGTTACACTAATTTTTCTTATACAAGGTTATGTAGGAGACGATGTTTCAAATATTTCAAGGTCATGCCAAAAAATACGTGTAAATGCACCTTCGAAGGTTTTCGCCAGTTTTCGACGTAGGTAGCGTCGGAAAAACGTTGAAATAATTCGGCTTTGGAAGGGAGGACGGAAAGTTCCAAAATCCGGCGAAGAATTGAGCAAGACTCCAGCGCAGGACTTCTTCGATTGTTCGAAAACGTCAAAAAGTTGAAAATCTCGCGAACTGCTCGGTCAATACGGGGTTTCTAACGTCCATTCATCGCGAAAATTTCCTCGCATAATGGATGCTTGTGGAAGGGAGAGAAACAGCGTAATCTCACTTGTTAAATGAGAAAATGTGGAGTAATCACATGTAGTATTACAAATAATGTACAAGCATGTTTTACTTTACAAAAACTTTACGCGATATTAATATTCTTGTGTTTTTTAATGAAAAATTTAATATTGGCAAGCAATTGCTATAATATCCCGCGGTGATTTGATGAACGGCATATACTTCTAGAATGATTATCACGTGATAATCAAAATTCCGTACGAAGTTTTGACATCAGTTTGTTTTATAGGGTCAATGTTTCAAGCTAGAATCTATATTTCATAGCACAAAACGGTTAATAGTGGTTAACGAGTAGGGTTTGAGGCAGGGAGAGAGCATATGATGCGATTTGAGGTTTTAGCGCGATAATGTTAGGTAAACGGTAGGAGTATTTCCCTCACAATTTTCCGTGGAGAATTTTGTGTGCCAGTCGAGTGAACCGTCAATACCGCCTGCCATTAATGATGGCCTGATGACTTACCAGAGTGAATGGGTTATTACGGAAGGGCATGTATATAATATGCGGGATAAGTGTATGTGTGAGTTATGGTCCTGTTTTCTTTCTGTTTTTGTTCTAGGTACAACTCTGTAGAAGTTTATTTCACTAAATTACCTATGAGTTTCAATTTTATATTGTCCAACATTCTGTTCAGTGCGTGCACAGTGACGCACATGAATAAAACGGTGTCGTTTCATGAGTACGCAGTGAATCAGATGTTAGATGGAGGGCGAGTAAACGGTAAAAACGCAATAAGCAGCCTCAGGCGGGCTGTTTTAAATGGGAGCCTGATAGTAGGGGCGGGTGTGTACGTTATATGCAGCTAACAGCTTAATGTTACACGGACCACATTCAAAATGTCATCAGAAGATGCACAAAGTTTGAAGATAGACATTATATTTGAATATGTGAGATAGCTGTCCAAGCCCTTTGCAAAACGCTGAATGTTGTTACTGGCTCTGATTTCCTTCGGAAGTTTATTCCAAATGTAAGAATATTCTACAGTGAAGATAGTGGCGCTTACCTTTTGCAGAGTTGGCCGGGTTGGCAAAGTGGAACGTTTATCTCTGAATTTTCCTTCCTGACAAAATCGAAATGATGGTTTGGATTAGTCTGTTTTTACATGACCTTGAGGCGGGTGCAACTCGCGGACCTATGAGACTTGAACTTATGGAAACAAACTGAGACACACACTGAACCTGTGTACATACTATATATATGTTAATTTTGCACCTCTGACACAGAAGCTGCGTCAAACCTGACTGAACTGAAGTGAACTAAGCCAAACCAAACTGGACCAGCTTGTCACCGAACGTGACCATCCCTTGCCACTTGCAGTTATTCTGATGCAATCTGCACCAAAGTCCTTGAAGAGAAATTAACTTAGTTTCACATTGTTCTTCGCCAGTTGCTTCCAACTCGTCTCACTTATTTCCAAACCCCTATTTGCAAAACCAGCGATGCGCGACTGGGAGCCTAGTGTCTTGGGGAGGCCGTTTATTGCATGGAATTATAAGGAAGAGATGACAGAACTTATACGCACGGGGTCTACGTATCGTCAGTCGCCTTTCGCGATAATTATTAGAATTATAATCTACCGCTTCACAACGGGGCATTAAAAATCCATAAGTTACTTCATCTGTTTCTGCAGAAAAATTTAGTTAGCTGTACTATCAGTGGAATCACTCCGCGGCATTTCCATGTCTGCCGTGCACTGATACACGGTGGAGAACAGTATAGGTTATCGTCGACGCCTACACCAAGTGGCCGGAAGTTCACAACCTACTGACAGCCGAATATTGACAACACCATACGAAAGCCACGGGTAATGTTCAACCGCGTCGAACTGCCAGATACATTACTCACAGATACGGTTCTCAGTTCACCTCTTCCGTCTTTGAAAACTACTGCCAACGGCTAGGCATCCAACACATGCGATCTCCAGTTTACCATCCCCAGTCGAACGGACAAGCTGAAAGGTTTGTCGACAAATTCAAGTTAGTGTTGTTATGGGCCAGAAGAAAGCATCCAAGAAGTCATGTTCTACAGACCTTTCTGACCAGTTACCGGAAAACCTCACATCCGAACTTCCCAAATAGCGAGCCATCTGCGGAATGATCACTGCCTCTGATATAATGACTGCGCATTCAAACAGGAGGGGAAACGTGATGTAGGAATAGAAAGACAATGCAATGGAAAACACAGATTCTGTGCATGATACCTATTGATCGGCAAGCTGGTCCTTGTACGCATGTTTCAGAGACCGTTGATTCAGACGACAGGAACAATCATCCGGCGACTAGGATCAGTCCTCTATGAGGTGAAAGTCGGCGAAGCCACATGTGTGCGGCACGCAAACCGGATTCGCCGAACCGTGGAGATGCACTGTGCGACCAGGTAGGACCAACCGCGCAGCTCGATATACTGCTGGACGCTTTCGACTTGAAGAAAGAACGACCTACCAAAACCGAACATTCGACAGAACCGACGTTACAGTTCCAGGACACTGAGCACAAGTATCCCTTGAGGTGGAGACGACGGACGAACAGATGCAGTAAACCGGTCAAACCCATTCAAGTCGATCCTCGAAGCAGTTCTACGATTGAACCCAATAATCTTCAGAGGAGAGGCGTCAGAATATCTTTTTTCTCATAGGTGAACGCCGGAGACACGCTAAGTGAACAGGTTCCAAAGCGGGTGTGTCACAAACGTGTGGTGAGAATATTTAGCAAAATCGGGTTGCAGCACCATTTTGCATTGGAACGCGTCCTTGTCAGCTTGAATACCCGCTGAGAAATAAAAACATCCTTAATATCGTAAACGGAGAAGGCGGAATCAATTCTTTGGATTTTTATAGTTAGGTTTGGTATCTTTTGATGGAACTGTACCACACACTGTGTAACTACATGTGTCCGGCGTCTTTGTCGTTCAGATCCGTGTAAAGTCGCGTGCCATGTGTCTGCGTTTCGATTGCATCTAGTCATGTCCAGTTTTAGCACCCCATCTGGCTGAGCGCATAGACAGCGCCCGTAAATTTGTGTGAGGTTTCTGAAGAGGATTGTGGGGCCGGCGACCGTGCGACTGTGCATGTAGACATGGTGACATTGAGCATTCCTAGGACCGAACGATTGAAACTGCTCAAGGCACCGAGTGGGAGGTAAGACATTTGTTACAGAGCGGGCATCTCGGCACCTCCGCTCATGGACTGTGGAAGGTGATTTTGCAATCGGGCAGAGGGCAAACAGTCCGGTAGCAGCAAAGGGCTGGCGCGATATCTGGGGCAGCCGGAGATATGGTCAATCCAACGGCTACTGAGAATATTCAGTAACAAATGCCTGCTACCATTCATTAGTCTGTCTGCAGCTGCGACGACCAGGTATGCTCCAAAGGATGGGGAGATGCTTTTTATGCCTCAGTTATTGGACCTCGGTTCTAGTGTTTCCAGTGAAGCATCATCAAAGGACATCAGACTGCCGGCAGAGATGTGTGCGGCCCACGATTTGCCGGGATTTTGGGGTGTCGAAGAGCGAACTAGTGTACAAGTGCCTGCTAATGTTATGAGGCGATACCATAAGTTGCACGCTCGAACAAACCCACCGTGCCTATTGCGCGACAACGTAGCTCTGGAGTAAGTAGTATGAGTGGACACCTGCCTGGTGCGGTGTTGAAATGTTATTTCATGCTAACAGAAGTGTCATGGCCTGGTCCCTGATTGGTTGTTATACTGGCGGCTAGAGGTGGCCAAGTTCGCTCCAACCACTGTACTGCAATGCTCTGTCCGAGCTATCCACACCGGAAAGGCTATGTGCTGTTGACGAGCAGCCTCTAAATGTGAACAAAAGTTGACCTGATCGTGTAATGACTGAGTTACATCCATGTCCGAGAGTCAGCTAACATAGATACCACCTAATGTTGTTCTCGAAACCGGTGGCGAGTTCCCAGAGTAATATTGACGCTATTGGGTTCTGTGTTGTGTGTTTGGGCGTGCACATTCCAGAAGCTTGAACCATGATTTTCATAAAAAGGCTTCGGAAGATGTGGCCTGGCAATACAAGAAATTAGGTTATCAGGTTAATACAAAGATTGGCTTAACATATGCCTGAGTGCTTGGTGCGCGTCATGACGCAACAGGCAATGGCAACAGAGCGAGTGAGACGAAATCCGACCTCATCCATTGCAAAGCACATCATGGAAACAGGTCACGTTGTTGACCCCGCCAACTCGTTTCAAGTATTGTTGCGTAATCGGAATCCGAAGTTGCTTGCCTTCTCCGAGGCAATGTTAATCAATACTCGCCGTCCGAAGTCCAATGTGTGCATAAACTGTTGACTCACGCAG
>LOND01001303.1:34049-49524 GCA_014220965.1 Paragonimus kellicotti | reverse complement strand
GGAAAGTTACCGGACATTTACAAACTTGTGCTGTTGTCAGCTCTAGTAAGGTCCAAATCGAGGAACTATTGTTTTAAATGGTAAATACTTCGCCGATGAGTAGTAGGGGATTTTGGTTCTACATATAGATTGAACATCACCCACAATTGATCGCAGCTGTCGCATTCCCATAGACTTTCCAGTCGGCCCCTTTCGAAAAGAAGCACTAGACTCGAGTTTCGCTCTCATTCAGAGCTCGTCAGTAGTGCATATCCTTGCCTTGTTTAGCAGACATTTTGTTACATAATCGTAAGATAATAGTGTCACTATCGACCGCTTATCGGTCGTCGTCAATAGTAATGAAAAGCCCAAACAACTATGTTGGTCCTTATGTATAACCTTCCTTTTTGGTTGCTGTTTCATCGAGTTCATCACCGACTTCTTGTAATACAGCGGACATTTTTTGATGTTGAATGTTTGAATATAGACGAGGCCATTTTTTAGTAATTAGGTCCCTTCCCCTACTTTCTTTTTCTTCCTGCACAGGATTTGTTTTTTTCTCTCTCCATGGTTTTGTGCTAGTTAAGCGTCAATGTGAACCACTGACGTATTGTTGTCTATGATGATGATGATGATCATGATGATGAAAACGTCAACATTTCAACAATAACTACTTACTGCCTGTGTGATGAAAATAAATCGGTTGCCGTTTCTACTCTCAGGAACATATTGTTCGAAATAGGTTAGTGGCAGTAGCCTAATGTACAGGGCTGCTTGAATCCAAATTGGTCTATCAGGTCTGGTCCGAATTTTACCGAACTACCATGCGTGTCTCAAATATTCACCAAACAGCAAACGTCAGTTTGGCTTATGAACGCTAGACATTCATAATTCAACTCAATGCACAAAGTCATGCTCTGTTTATTCCTGGTGTTGGGAATACCCTAATCATACCCTGGTACGACTTACATTTATAGCATCAAAGTCCTTGGATCAGTGAATGACATCCTCAATGTCTTGGTTGTACCTCAAATGACGACAAGCATCATTCCTTGGTGGTACTGTGAGACATGACCGTTGCACATAGGTCTTGTTCTTCCTCTACTTGTAGGTTGAACTCACCCAGCCGTCTGTGGTCGACTTGTAAACTAGTGAGCATCTGCCATGGTCCCAAAAGGGGTTGTGTGTGATTTCTACAATGTTTTTCCATCGATTACCAGTTGTCTGATGGACAACTGTTTTGACCTTGTTGGGTCTGTTGCGCCACGCACTTCGGAATACTGAACCCACGACCTCTTACCAAGTGTTAGAATGTCTGTTCTACTATTCTATGGTGGCCTACCATTTTGGCACTTGTTCATAGATTGCTGGTTCGATTCCTTGATGTGTAATGTGCGGACACAACTTAACATGTTCTAACCGACTGTCAACCACTTCACTGATTGTCACTGCCACCAACTGATGGTGAAGGCAAGTTGTTGTCATGCAACAGATCAAGTGACACATGGGCTGGCTATTTTCCGGCTTCACAGACCAATTTAGGAGGATTCGAACGTGCAACCTTGTGGTGAGTAGTCGACGTTGTTAACAGTGAACCGGTGAACCAAGACAACAAGATTCTCATATGTTTGATTGTCTAAACTACACTTCTAATCCGTCTTTTCGCATCGTTTTTCACCTTTACCTCATCGTCTCTCGTTCTTGTTTGACCATTTCCGCTTATTTCTGATCCAAGTGACGTAAGGACTCCATCATATGCGTTTTTTACTTCCTTATTCAAAACAATTCGCATTTGAGCTGTATTTACGTATACCATTATATTAGCTCATATTCTCGTCCCCGTTGATGTAATTACTCGCGAAAAGCAAAGTTCGCAATTATTGTTATTTATGGATGGGGACTCAGATTATCTAATCATCAACATCAACGTTTTCTTAATTCAAACACCATTTTTCTTGACGCTTCAATGCAAACTCAAGTTCTTTGGTTTTGGGAACACCTTCATTGGCGACCATCGTGATGTACACTGTCGTGCCAAAAATTGACTGTTGTCGAACACAACTGGTTCCAGACCCAATGGCAAATCTCTCTTTGCGTGAATGACCCATCTCGTGGACAGAACCCATTGCAGAGTCACAAGTTTACTTTGGACTTTACGCAGTGGTAATTTTCTGCGTAAACACGCCCACTCACCAACAATCTCCGGAAACTGGCTGGTCACGCTAGGTCACTTCTCCGCTCCACTGGATATGCACACCTCACCATCCGTGCACGCTGTGGCTAACACGGCTTCAGTATATGCTGACCTGTCTTGTACTTTGTCTGGACGCGACAGAATTGGAGTGACACATCCACAAACGGCTCCGGTCGAACGTGGGTTTCGAAGTTGTGTTAATCGCCGACTTGTGTAGCCAGAAAAAAAAAACGGAAGAGGACCATCAGCAATGAAGACAGCTCGCGTTGTTCGGTGTGCTCAAAGAGGAGAAAGACTTAAGAATGATTGCTCAACATGTCCGCACATAGACATTTAGGGGAGGTTAACGAATATCTAAATGAAGTTATTCAGACGAATTCATTAACCAACTATCTTCTGTAGTTAATGAGCATCCATAGTGCTTATTGCAATCATTGAAAGTTTATTTGGATCGGAGCTTTATAAAAAAAATTCAGTCAGTGTATCTTCCATAGACTGCTTTTTGGGAGGCTATCAGTATTTCGGGTCGGTTTTGACAAGTGAGTCGTATATATTTAAGTATGAATTGTCCTGAATAATGTATTTGATGGCATCCTGACGATTTCTACTTAGAAAACTTTGAAGAGACTAGCAATTTCTGAACAAAGATGAGAAGCGACTTCGCAAACTCATTGACGATTCAACCTAACTGCTTACTTACTGAAAGCTCCGTGGTTATCACTGTATTTGGTGTTTTACGTTTCTTGTGTTCTCACTAAAAGTGTTTTATTATCAATTGTCTGCACTTCCTTTTTCCTCCTTTTCGTGTTTTATTCTTCATTTGTTGTGACATTCCTTGTTATTCTGTGACTTGGCTGTCAATATGAGACCCAAACGGTGAGATATGAGAATGCATCTTTCAACAATTATCTAATTATTTAAGTAAATATGCTTAGGTTTCTGTACAAGATTTTAATGACTTTATAAAAAGGTATGGGGACATAGTATACATTCTATCAGGAATATGCAGTCGTAACACGTTTAAGATCCTCTGCTGCAACTTGTTAAGTATTGCATGTATATCGCTCTGTTCGAAGCTAAAACAGTATATGTACAGTATTTGGACCACACGCATACTTTTGGATCACGCGGCATTTTCCGTTTTGTGCTTTGGTACAACCACAACTGTTCTATCGCACGTGTCTCCACTCTTGCTTTTAATGCTCACGTTCTCTGCATTTTGCTTGGTTTGCTTAGCGCTGTCATCACGACACGAAAATCAATACTTCAATCACGTTCCCCGCCGATCTGGATCTGGCCCCTTATTTGTCTCACGTAGACGGTGGTCAATCAGCCTGGCAAGATCGGTAAGCGATTACAACTGTATGTGATGATGTTCGTTTGAAACATATTCATACCTCCCCTCACGTATCAGTTCCTCTCAGGTAAACAAATATACCATTATCCCTTGTGCGCTGTGTTTCTATTTACGTAAAAGAGACTGCAAGCCCTTGGTTTTCTTCGACTGTTAGTCCTGCCATTTCGCCAGTATCAAGTGAACTGATTACACGTTGGAAACACTGTATTCCGTCACATCTGATACCCAAGGTACATAAAATGTACAGTCTCCGTCGGTTTGTGGCGTACCCCATGTATCGACGGATTTTTGTTGTATCGTACACCCAGTGACTAGACAAAATCGTAGCGAGCCCAGACTATGATATTGCTTTGGTTGCTGTTCTAATCAAGGTTGCCTGCGAAGTTGGGATGGGCTGACGTACCACGTTGCTACATAGGAAGGTATGTCTGCATCTTTACACTTTCTGTCCGTCGACATTTTTTTGGGGGACATTCTCTTTTTCTCTCATGTCGTATTGCACTGTCCTGTTCAACGGGAACTCCAGCCTTGATACCTATCTTGTTCAGTCCCAAGGAACGACTGGTCACACGCACTTCATCTCAGATTTCGATAAACAAACGATTATTTTTACGAAGTAAGGTGGCATAGACAGTACGTGTTTAGTGAAGCACATGAACGGTTTCGTGGTTGTTGCCACTGACATGTATGCTTACCCAATGAACCTCGACCACACATCCCACCGTGGAAACAGCAGATGCTGAAGTTTGCAGTTTATTCGCGATTGAGTTACTAACAGCAAAACAAGCAATTGTGTTTACCAGTCTTTACGTTGGTTCAGTCATGATTTCGTAAACTTCATTTTGCTGAGTAGCCACATATTCAAAAGCACCGCTCTTGCGATTTATATGATCTGTTCCTGTTATTCATGCCTGATCGAGACCATTGAACTGTTGAATTCAGGTTATTTTTGGTTTTATCCTGGTCACACTTTAAAAAACAGCACATGACGATAATTGACGAAATCGTGATTACCTCACATAGAAGTTGAGGTGATGTCATGGAACCACATGTACCGTCTGTCGGTCAGTGTAATTATCAATCCCTGTTTGAACGAAGACTTCATTTTTCGTTGAAATACTATTGCTCATATTCAACCATCATTTTTCACATTCTGAGCACTTGTCACACAATATTTCTTCGATGGTTATCATAGCGATAATGGATGAATAGTCTGGCGGCACCAAATCAACAGTAGGATCGTATCAAAGCTGTTTTGTTTATTTGTGGATATTACTAGGTTAGATCTCACGTCAACCTGTAGTCTTCGTGACAGTCAATGCGGCGGGATAAATTGATTTGATCGGATTAGGTTTTTGAGTAAGTAGTTTATTCCAGATGCACTACAGTGACAAACGTGCCCATTCATAATTGACGGTCTTCTTTCAACAGATAAAATGATAATATGTTCTATGCACATCTCGTATAACTTTTTGAAATCTCGCATAGGCTTTTAAATATTAAGAGGCTATTCCCAGACTTAGGAATATGTGGAAAACTATGCTATTTCGTTCCACGGTCAACTGTGAACGACGGGGTTAGACGTTACTGGTATCCATAAATGTGATTTCGTGACACAGCACCGGCATACAGAATATTGTGTAAGGCGAATGAGGAAACAAATGTGGTGGGATGCAGAAGAAATTTTTTTTATGGCGATGCATACGGAAACCTAACACGGGCGCCATTGACTTCTCTTCTTCGTTGCGTCAGATAATGTCCTCAACTAAAGCTGTTCAGTGTCCTTCAGATCTTAGCCAGCCAGACAGAAGTGTCCTACCGAAGCAAGCTTCGAAATAAATGTCCCTCATACCCGAACCCAAGTCATGCGTTGACCACCGAACTGTCTCTTCCAGCCTAACCCAACACTCGCAAACAGGGCACGAATACGGACGTTACGGATGTATTAAGGCATCGTAAGATGTTGCCAGGCCAACAAACCCTGTGAGACGAGATCAAAGTGCCCAAGAGTTGACAGAGTTTATCGGTTGCGAAGGCACGTCGACGAAATTCGTCATTGCTGATACGATGCTCTCACCACACGCCACTAATGCTTCAGAGACACCGATGGTCGAAAACGGATACTTTATGAACATCTCTCCGCCCGAATGGACCAGGCTTCGAAGCCTTACGACAGGAAGTACCCTTATGGTGACTATGTATACACTTTGACTCCCAGACAAGAAACAAAGATCTGTATAGATCAATGCCAACGCCACAGAATGGTGGTTGGGCCAAATGCGCGGTATCTGAACCTCATGGCTATTTTATGATGTGTATGGTGACTCATTAGATGATTCCATCCAACGACTGACTGAGCGAGCTGCTCCATAGGTCAGCATGGTACTTCTTCGACTAATTCCAACTACTCACCAGCAAGGGTGAGTGCAGGTGCAGAGTCCTGCCAATCTTGCAACAGCACCTTGCATTTAGTAGGTGCAGAAACCTTACCAAACTGAATAACTAAAGCTTCTAATCTGTATACGATGTTCTGGACTCCTTGTTACCCCTCGCATATTAGGACGATGTCGTCTGTGTATTCTGTTTCCCGAAGTCGAGTGTTTGGAAGCAAATCCATACTGTCATTCGCAGTCTGTCAGGATTTGGTTTACTACAAGGTTGAGCAGGAAGGTGGAGACTGGACATTGTTGTCACTCCCCGCCTGAAATGTTGAAGTTCGGCAATACTTGGTCCTAAGCCCTAACCCTGCGTGAGGTCTAACAGCAAATCGTTTTTCTGGATGTTCACATACTTCTCAGACACACCCTTTCTCGATAAGCAGTCTCAGAGTGTATTTCTGTCCAAGGAGACAACTGTTGGCTTTCTATATGAAATGGAGGAGCTAAAACATTTGTCATGAATTTGTGAACGTTTATACCCATCTAGGAAGAGCGGTCGGTTGAATGGAAGCTGGATCAGCAGCTGATTGTAGACAACCTGTTTAAGCGACATCTTTAGAAAATTGCACTGCTGCGGAACGTCTGGTATTTATATAGGTGTGATTGCAAGTGTACTAAATTGATGAGACCTTCGACACTCCAGTGAATCATCAAGAATAGTTGATCATGTCGAGCGTCTGCTTCCAGTAGATATTTGAACTGCTGCTATCGATATAGAAGGTGGACGGGTGGGTTGCAGTAGTGGGCTGATGGTAATCTACAGATGGACGAGACCTGACTCTACCAGGTCAACGCGGCGGGGGTACTGCAATTCATTGTTACTTGAGAACCCAGCTGTCGGTGTGGATGATCACAGCAACTATCTTTTGACTCTCTTAGGTAACCTGTTGATCTGTTATATGTCACATCACCAGGATTTGCTTGTCTCAAGTATACTGAGTTGACGGACCGGCTGCCTGAATCTGTCCAATATAAGCGCCAGCATAAGTTAACCAGAGGATTCCTGCTCTTGCATGCAAACACCGTATTTCCCGAGTTACACAAGGCACTATCCGAGACTGCAGCTTCGAGTAGTTGAACTATCCACTGTATTCTTGATGCGTGGTTCCAGGTGGGTTTTGCCTGTTTTGAATGTTAAGGAAGTGGCTGCGTCATAAAAAATGCAGGAGGAGGATGACCTAAATTCAACTGTTGTAGAATACTTGAGCTTCCGAGAAGTATCGCTTCGCCAGAATACATATAAGTCGAGTTTATTGATGTTGATGGAGCTTATGCTGAAAAATGTTACTGTTTCCCCTACCATTATGACGAGTTTTTGGAACGCAGTCACATGTGGACCTCCTTACTCCTGACCATAGTGGTCCACTGCACGCATTTGTTTCCCTATGCTCTGTAGACAATTTTCAGTCTCTCCCTTTCAGTTCCGTGATATAACATCGGCTATGAATACCGTTGTTCGTTGTGATTCAACTAACAACTGAAACCTGACATCTTGTCTTCCTGAAACAGCTACTTTAGCGACTACGTCAGACCGCATCAGGTCTGCTACCGCTTTCGAAGTAGCGACTGCCACTGTGCGTACACTATTGCGAACAGGACAACAAGCAGAATCACAGCGTATCTTAGGGACCCTCACCACTCATGCCTTTGGAATACACTCGATTAAAACCCCAGGTCTTTGATTTGACTGTTGGAAGGTTTTGTATGCGCCTATCTGGAGCCCCTGAAGCATCGTCAACTAAACACTCGAGTGACGCTATTACCCTGAGCATCAAGACTGAAATATCTGTTTGACGGGATCCTGACGAACAGTCAGTTTTGTGCAGTTAATCCCGAAGGTTCTTGTGGAGTAAACAAACCTCCTGGTTATAGAAGCGCTCTGTTTCTTACATCTGCGTATGCTGCGACAGATTTTACCTTTGAAGTAATCAAGCCACAGTTCGATCGACTGTTATTTTTTTGCTCATCTCCTGCATGCTCCTAAGACTGATGAGATTCTAGCCAAGTAGATCAGATCTGCACGGAGTGCGCTTGCGGAAACCTCTGTCCATTTAGATAGCTCTAACAGTTGTGGGTCGTCACAGCGATGTGAACCACTGTGTTTCATCGGCTTCTCTCAAAATTCCACACGCGCGTCGGTCAATACCGTTCGATGGCGAATATCACAGAGCATTCTATCCCTGAAACTGAAAATGTCTACGAACTGATACGGTTGGAATGCGCAACCAAGATGAACTTGACCGCTGTACTCGGGAGCTGTTCTGTCTTACTCGGGCCACCGATGCCAGACGGCCTGGGGTTCGTGATGCAGTCGGTTCAACAACATAACCTGCAAGCATGACTACAGTTCTGAGAGCACGGTTGCCGTTGTACTGGCATCTTCTACTTGTTTTGTTCGGTGGCTTCTCTGCGCTCCATGGCTTGCATTCGCCCTATTGGAGTGGAACTCCATGAAAAAATCGAAATTCTTAAATCTTACAAGGCACGTGTCTTGAGGGATTTACCTCCGGTTCTGTTTGGGGGCAGCAGAGACGAGATAGTCGGAGAATATTCCATTCCGTACTCTACGAAATGGGCCACTTGGAAAGTTTCTGCATCATACATCAATCGATAATCACTTCTATGTATGATAAATGTACGCGCAACCTTCGCGAGTTGTCAAAGTACGAACGGAGCAAAGTGGCGGAGAGCAATTTGGATTTCACTCAAGCTGAGAATGCTTCGGTCATGCATGTATTATCCGTCAACTGATGTAGCATCGCCAGGTATTCGAGCGATTTGAGGTAATTATGATCCTGAACATCATGGTAGCCTTCAGTTCTCTCAAATTGTTTGTTGCCGAATGGGCACCGTGAAAAACCTGTGTCTTATCTGAGACCTACCACATTACTAGTTTAAGTAACTTTCAAAGTTGGCACGAATATGTACTTTTCCGCCTACCACGAGCTTTCTTAACCTTCGTTGCTATTTTTGGCATCCCGCCTACACGCTCGTCTTCTGACTGGGGGACTCGTTGTATTGTCTAGACTTTTGCCTGATCCATTTTTCCACCGCTTTTTCATTGGTCACAAACTCTATAAATATGAACCAGTTTGTGACCATGTTGTTGTATACGAACTGAGCGACATAATAAAGCCCTGTTTGAAGGCAAGTCTTCTTCTTGTCTTCATTCGTTAGTCTTAGGTGGTTGAGTTAGCTAGGAAATTCCGAGTTAATCGTGTACACTCCATCATCCGTTGTTCATTGGCGTTATCCATAGCTCTGTTATCTGCCGTGTCGTTAACCGTTGTTCTATCATCTGTCATAGTCAACTTACGCGTTCATAGACCGTAGATCCAGTTACAACACCCAACCTGCTCGAAGCGTTACTGGCGGTCGATTGCTCATCATTGGCGAAGTTCAGTACATTGCAGTCCTTAACAGATCGAAAATCAGAGATGCCTGCTACGTGACTCGCAATCTTGGCCTTGACTTCCTTGGACTGGATTGGATCAACAAACTGCATTTATTTGACAGATCACTACTTCAAACGTGTAACCGAACTCAGTCTCTACAAAAGCCTGCAGTATCCCCCGTAAACCACCTTCAGTTCACAGACGCTGTCCAACAGAGATACTCGGATGTTGTCACAGAAGAACTCGGCTGCTGCACCAAAACGAAGGCAGTTTTACGCCTGTGACCTGGAACGAAGCCAGTATTCCGATTCAAGCATCCAGTCCCCTACGCTGCACTGGCAACTGTTGAGCAAGAACTGGAACGCCTTCAAAAAGCTGGAGTGATTGAACCGGTGAACTATTCAGCATGGGACAGCCCCTATCGTCGTGGTCAAAGAAGGCGAATGGAACAATATGGCTCTGTGCAGACTACTCTATAGGTCTGCATGATGTCCTTGAGACGCATCAATACCCCTTGCCGATACCCAAGGATCTCCTCACGAAGCTGAATGGCAGGAAATGTTTCGCGAAGCTCGACCTGGCCGAAGCTTATTTACAATTGCCAGTCGCTGAAGAGTCCAAGGAATTGTTAACAATTAACACCCCAAAGGACTTTACCGATTCAACCGCCTGCCATTTGGTGTAAAGACAGCGCCAGCCATCTTCCAACAAGTGATGGATACGATGCTCACGGATATTCCCGGTGCGGCTGCCTACCTAGACGACATTATAGTCATGGGTCACAATGCAGAGGATCTGGAACAGTGGCTAGCGTCAGGGCTGTCCACTTTCACTATTTTTGTAGAATTTCGTAAATAACGTAATAATGGAAGGCCGTCTTTAATAGTCGTAGAATGCTGACACGAACTTTCTAAATAACGAAAGACTGATTGACCTTGACGGTGTTGACCGAAGGGTATCACTGAAAACTCTCAAGCGCCATAAACAATGTCGAACGTTATTCCGGTCTTAATGTGTAAAGTGCTGCCGCATGACTGCTGTGATTGTGTAGATTGTAGGTTGAGTAATGAAGATAGAGAGGTATGAGAAGGAGAGAGAGGTCCTGGCCCGTTAATTCACTTGTGAATTTGCGTGAGAAACGGGAGTGAAGGGAAATGAGGCGGTGTTCGCTGATCTAGGACACATGTGGCGGCAGTGGAGCCTCTCTTTGGAGCTTGAAGGTCCTTTGTACAGGGTTGTCCTAAGATTGGTGTTACATAACAGCTGCGAAACGTCTCTGTTCAAAGTAGACGGCGTGACCCGTCCTAAGCATTGGGACCATCAATGTCTGGGTTTGATCGCTCGAGTCTGATCGCACCGACGGGTAAACATTGGTGAGGTTTGGAACCGGACATTTGGTAGAAGATATCAAGCGGGTCTTTATGTGCGCGCAGAGTTCGGTGGTTTGGCGATGTGCTGAGAATGTCAACTAGCCACCTGTCACGCTAAGCACTTTTTACTGATGTCGCCGTTGACTGATGTATGATGCCAAGCAGTCAAGTGATGATACGCGCCAGTCTGTTAGTCGAGTTCATCTGCGAAGGCGAGGCCCTCACGACTCAGAGTCGGTGGCTGCTGACGTAAGTAGAGATGACGATTAATTGGACGCAGTGATATGATTAGTGCCATTGTTCGTTTGAGTTGTTTGTGAAGTAAGTGCAAACGGTGAAGTGTGGGGCAATGAAAGCCGTAAGCTGATGGCACCTTATTTTTTTAAATGCGGTCTAACTGCTTGTTTTGTAAGCCGTAAGCATTTTGCTTTTGCATGTTTGCGTTTAGATGCTTTGGTTAATGGCTAGACTCCGTCTGTTCACTTCCTCTTGCTTTCTAATTCGGGCTTGTTCTCATGTTTTCTCAAATGACAGTTAAGTGTGTGAGAGCCACTGATTATGTCGTTACTCATGATGATGTGGCTGTTGTATACCCCTGCAAAAATATGCTGGGTTGTAAGGTACTTCATTTTCCTCCTAAAATTCTCTCCTTATAATAAAGAAAATCTTTGTCCCAAGATTAACGCAACTGTCCCCGACTGTCTCAAGTCAAATTTAAAAAATGACGACAAAAAGTTAAATTTATTCCGCTGCAAAAAGTGTACAAATGGAAGAAAAACACAGGATATTCATATAATGCAAGGTGACCTATAAACATTCTCAAATCAAAGATCGAAGGACGAATCCTAACGGTAATAGTTAGGGTCACTAAGCATAGCGGAATAAAGGTCGACCAATTTTTTTATATTTAAAAAAACGAGTTATCTCTCGGATGTTGTGGGAATTGCCGCTCATTCTGATTGGGTAAAAGCGTTCTCGAGAAAAGAGGCGGCTTCGGACGGGAAAAATGGAGTCCCCTAACACCTCACCCTTGAAGATCGTTGTTTTCAATCGTAGGATTGCGTCCGAGGATCGATTTGAATGGGTTTAACAAGTTTATTGCATCTGCTGGTCCACCGTTCCAACTTCAATGGATATCTGTGCTCCGTGTCCTGGAACTGTAGCGTTGATTATGTCGATTATTCGATTCTAGAAAGTCGTTCTCTTTTCTTAAATTTGAATGCGTCCAACACTATGTCAAGTTGTGCGGTCTGCTCTACTTGGTCACACAGTGCGTATCCCGTTTGCGTGACGCACATATGTGGCTTCGCCAACTTTCACCTCATGAGGAACTGCTTCTCACCGTCGGGCGATTACTTCTGTCTTCCAGTTCTGTGGCCCATGAAAACATGTGTACAAGAACCGGCTCGCTAATCGTGAAGTATCGTGCACGGGCTGTCTCTTTGATTGTACTTCTTTCATCGTCACGTTGCGTCCTCATTCCTGTTTGAATCAGGGTCAATGATATCAGATTTCCATTAAACATGCATTCCGATGACGACATGACATCTGGGACGCTCGGATTTGAAGTTGTTCGGTAATTATTCCAGACGTTCTGTAAGATATGACTTAGGGGTCAATTTGATCTGACCTTTAGCAACACTCGCTTCAAGGTGTCGACAAACTTTTCAGCTCTCCTCTTTGATGGAGGATGACAAGCTGGAGATCGCAGGTGTCGAATACCTAGCCGTTGGCAGTAGTTTTCGAAGACGGAAAAAGTAAACTGATAAATGTTATCCGTGACTACCGTCCGAAACAGCTGGAGTTCCCACAGCTTCTGTATGGTGCCACCTGTATTCGACTGTTGTAGACTGTGGACTTCCGGCCACTCCGTGTAGTCAACGACGATGACGAGATACGTTTGCCCATTGAGTGATCCGATAAAATCCACGTGGACCCTATTCCAGGGTCACTGGGCTGCTGGTCAAGTGTGCAATTCGCATTTCAAGGGATTTTTCGCAGACAGGCAACACGGTGTACAGTTTTGGCAGTGTTGTTCAACTTGTTCGTTCATTCGTAGACACAAAGCAAAATTGCGCACCAAAGACTGCATTCGGTTGGTCCTTGAACTTAGTGGAGTACCTGGTGGAAGGCACTGTAGTGACTGATCAGCTCCAACAATGATCGCAGGGTTGACACGTTCGTCGGAGGCACCATCCTCTGAATGGCTTCTACGTTGGCTGGGTCAGGTCGTCGGCCATCTTTGTCCACAATGAATCCAAGGTATTTGATGCTGGACATTCCAAAGCTGCATTTGTCGGCGCGAAGTCGGAAGCCATATTCACTCAAACGAGTAAGAGTTTGGTCCAGCTTCTGCTCCAGATCCTCTGCATTGTGACCCATGACTATAATGTCGTCTAGGTAGGCAGCCGCACCGGGAATATCCGTGAGCATCGTATCCATCACTTGTTGGAAGATGGCTGGCGCTGTCTTTACACCAAATGGCAGGCGGTTGAATCGGTAAAGTCCTTTGTGGGTGTTAATTGTTAACAGTTCCTTGGACTCTTCAGCGACTGGCAATTGTAAATAGGCTTCGGCCAAGTCCAGCTTCGGGAAACATTTCCTGCCATTCAGCTTCGTGAGGAGATCCTTGGGTATCGGCAAGGGGTATTGATGCGTCTCAAGGACATCATGCAGACCTATAGAGTAGTCTGCACAGAGTCGTATTGTTCCATTTGCCTTCTTGACCACGACGATAGGGGCTGCCCATGCTGAATAGTTCACCGGTTCAATCACTCCAGCTTTTTGAAGACGTTCCAGTTCTTGCTCAACAGTTGCCAGCGCAGCGTAGGGTACTGGATGCTTGGAATCGGAATACTGGCTTCGTTCCAGGTCACAGGCGTAAAACTGCCTTCGTTTTGGTGCAGCAGCCGAGTTCTTCTGTGACAACATCCGAGTATCTCTGTTGGACAGCGTCTGTGAACTGAAGGTGGTTTACGGGGGATACTGCAGGCTTTTGTAGAGACTGAGTTCGGTTACACGTTTGAAGTAGTGATCTGTCAAATAAATGCAGTTTGTTGATCCAATCCAGTCCAAGGAAGTCAAGGCCAAGATTGCGAGTCACGTAGCAGGCATCTCTGATTTTCGATCTGTTAAGGACTGCAATGTACTGAACTTCGCCAATGATGAGCAATCGACCGCCAGTAACGCTTCGAGCAGGTTGGGTGTTGTAACTGGATCTACGGTCTATGAACGCGTAAGTTGACTATGACAGATGATAGAACAACGGTTAACGACACGGCAGATAACAGAGCTATGGATAACGCCAATGAACAACGGATGATGGAGTGTACACGATTAACTCGGAATTTCCTAGCTAACTCAACCACCTAAGACTAACGAATGAAGACAAGAAGAAGACTTGCCTTCAAACAGGGCTTTATTATGTCGCTCAGTTCGTATACAACATGGTCACAAACTGGTTCATATTTATAGAGTTTGTGACCAATGAAAAAGCGGTGGAAAAATGGATCAGGCAAAAGTCTAGACAATACAACGAGTCCCCCAGTCAGAAGACGAGCGTGTAGGCGGGATGCCAAAAATAGCAACGAAGGTTAAGAAAGCTCGTGGTAGGCGGAAAAGTACATATTCGTGCCAACTTTGAAAGTTACTTAAACTACTAGTGTTTTCGAGCTTTTGAAAGGCGGATAATGCGCTATTTTCGGGGATTTGAGGATTTCCTCAACAGTTGGTTCCAGATCGCATTGTGGTCTTGCCAGGCTGGTGCTACTTGGTTCAATGGTCAATGTAATGTCGAAACCTGTGTCAATTTTTAGACTGCGCGAATTGCCGTTGGTGGAGACGGGCAGATACTTCCTGCGTGATGCGTTGTCGTCGTTCCTTGCTGTGCGAACGATCTGCGCACTTGCGAATCGGAGCGTATGTGGCTTGCGTGAGTGCCGAGTTAGCAGGCCCTAGTGTTTCTCAAAATGGCAGTGGTCCTCCTTGTGGCTTTGTCCGGAACAGTGGTTGCTTCGATGTTGTTTGATTAGACACCATCGGACATAATATCGTTCACCGCATTGCCAACATGTTGTGGATGGTTTGGTTTGGTTGTCATCTTCTGACTTTGGTGCAGCCTCAACTGGGGCTGTTGGTGGCATTGTTTGGACTTTTGAATGATTATTCTGCTCGATCCTGGCAGTGTCATCATTCGCCGACATAGTTAGCCGGTATTCAACCATGTAAACCGACCCTAGTTTGGGGAACGCTGTTTTGCCACACCCATTCCAAATGGAGTTAAACGAGTTAGTTGAAGATGTCATCTTAATTCTTCACTGGTAGGGGTGTGTATGTCGAATCATTTGATTAAAGTCCAATGGAAGTAAAACACCCAAGAAATAATATCGACGCTCGGGTTGGGGGTTTTGATACAGGCTGCACAACGGGCACTTCGATGAACTCAGTTGCTGGTTTACAAAAGCTAAAAGTGATCTCGTCGAACTGCTGCAAATCCATTAACGCTTTAAGTGGATCGTACGCCATACATTGAACTTTTCGTTGGTATCACTGATAGCAAAAATCAGTTTCGATGGACTGCATGCCTGGGATTACCACTGTTATGACCACTGAAAGAGTAGACATGATTTTCGGAAGTGAGTTGAGGACAAATAGTCGCTGGTGATTTGCAGAATATCTTCAACAGTTGGTTTACGGAAACTTTCATTCTTGAGCGGAAATCAAAGAACATCGGAGTTTTTTTT
>LOND01001303.1:0-11751 GCA_014220965.1 Paragonimus kellicotti | reverse complement strand
GGATACGTTTGTCGTCTACTGTATCTCACAAAACAGTTTGGTTTAAAATATTGCTTGTGTAGACGAAATATTAGATTGCTAAGAAAATAGGGATGGAGTCCACTGTTATGACCAGAAAAGCGTTACTGAAAGCAACTGTCCATATTGGAAGCCGATAGGATCACAGTGTAAGCTGTTGGAAGTTAGCTGGTAAAGTTATAATATTTAATCAGGTTAAATGTTTTACCGAATACCAAATCGCATTTTTTGTAGGCGTGTAAATCTCCTGTACTTATGCTCAAAGAGTGTCGGGTCTGAAGCAGTTATGGAGACTCGTCCAAGCCGAGGTTACCTAGGTTATTCCTCATGACTGGAAACTGCCCGTGGAGACCACTGTTGTCGAACTGAAAAGTAAATACTGCTTCACGATGTTCGCACTAATAAGCGGACAACTCCTCCCCAACGTCGTCATTGCTCGGACCTGTGAGGTCGAGATCATGATTGGTCACCACCCTGTCACATACAGCCAACCTGTATGCACTGTTTTCAAATGTATTCTATAAAGCTTGTACGTACTATGTTGATTAGGCGGTCAGTAGCAACCTAATTTTTCTAGAGTTCAACGTGAAAACCATTCTATCATCTATGCAACTCTGTAAGAGGATGGATCTAACCAACTGGGTGGGGCTTGACGAGACAATTCCATTTGTACCCCGGGTGACTTTGTTGAAAAAGGCCAGTTTGGTGATTAGATAGTCTTCTTCCAATTCATATGATTCCGTCAAGTTCTCAACTTTCATAAGAAAAACTTGGCTACTCGCAGAAAGATAGGGCGTAGATTTAGCAAACGGTATGCCAGTTACATTTTCCGTATGTGCACGATTATGTCTCGTGTTTTATGTGTTACGCTTAACTTCGATTAGGAACACTGGTGTATTACGCATCATAGTGGACGTGGTGACTGACTAACTTCCATCATGACCCGTGTGTATAGTCATTCTACAAAAATCATGCAGATAAAAATTAGCTTGTGACATAGGTTCTGTTACAATTTTTATGGGGATACACTACACAACTTAACCGCTCCTCAAGTATTAAATGCAACACATTCGTTTTGCTATTCTCTGTCTGTAGAATCACAATTGTACCGAGCTGTCGTATACGCATGGAACCGACCTCTTCCTTTCTAGCTCACAGGTTAGGAGCGTAGACCATCGATCACAGGGAATACCTTCAACATTGGCCCCTCAAGCTGGCATAACTGCAACCTCACACAAGGTCAGACCATAAGATCGCTCGTTGCGGTTGCACTCTACAAAGCCTAAACAGTATTTGTTCAGCAAGGATCAGAGTACATCCGCCTTTCGGTGCACGTGCACCTTTTGTCCGTTAGAGATACTAGACAAACTCAACCTTACAAATGTTGCCCTCTCCTGTTCAATCCATTCCCGTTTTCATACACCTTTCCGTCAGAAGGACGCCTGGTGTGGAGTTCTGTGCTAGTTGGACGTCATCGTCATGTGTTCGAGAATGTAAAAAGATATGGAGCACACCGAAAATTTGCTGAGTAGTAGGTGGTCGCCATTTCCTCATTGTCAGAAGTCACCTGTTTTGTTTGCTAGCAGTTATTTCACATGGATCACCTCAACGGATACGTCTGAAGTTGTGTTTCTCGTACTATAGTATCCACTACCATGCAGTTTTTGCCATCATTTAATGTTTTATTTATTGAACTCCGATTACTTCCTGCACGCCACATCCAAACGGATTGATTGCGTCCGTTTGTGGACAGTGTTAAAAGTGCATCGGCGTGCAGACATCCTCCGGTCTTACCAAACGTGGATCGCGCAGGCACCGTTAAATGTGGTCGATTGTGGAACATTATCTTCCCTCAAGCCTCATGAATTAATCGTGCAGATCTGGCTGATTGCTGGGAGTGATCTGGGTGCCTGATTATCCACGATTTTTGTATGGGTTTTGTTTGGTCTTTGGTTAAGAGGAAGACATTCTTTGATCCATGTCCAGGACGAGCTGAACCGTCATGAAACTAAGTCTAATTCATAATCCAACGTTGCAAGTAACTACCTAACGTGTCTTATGAAGATACTTCACTTAGATTTACGATAACTCCGAAACACACGCATTGTCTATGCTACTAAAGCCCGCTCCAATTAATTCCTTGTGAAACTGGAGGTTTAGAAGAGACCTAATTGCGAAAAATCTGGACTTCGGCTGGATTCGAACCAGCGACAGAAACAACATGGTCAAACATGGCAAATGCTCTATCAGCTGAGCTACGAAGCCACGCCTGTTTGAATCCAGCCGAAGTCCAGATCTTTCGCCATTGGATCTCTACTAAATGATCAAATCTACCAGACTACTTATCAGTAAAACTGGAAGTTTTTAAAATCTAACTAGCCGTTAGATAGATGAAAAATGCTTCCGTAAATTATTAACCCTGATACTTCTTGATAGCTCTAACGGAGAACTAAGTCGGAGTTGCAATGCGAATCCGCCACGGAACATCAAGAACCCCTAACATCCGATCTTTTTGAAATTTTGGCCAAACTGAAGTTGATTCGCTTAGCTAGACGCTGAATTTCTTTCATCTATGGTACGCCTGGATAGGTCATTACCTATTCCGGTTAAGCCTTCCGGACAGTTATCTTGTACAAAACACCGCTGTACTTCGCAGTCACACCAGTTAATCGGTCGTGCGACATACACTAGACAAAATTGTCTATCGGTAAACGTCGAGGGTGATGAGTATTTTGATTAAGGGGTCTGTATTAAGATAAATTCAGAAATACACGGCGGGACAAAATCACATGACCGCTCAGAAGGTCGTATATACATATAGTATATATTCATATAGTGTGTTCATATATGTACATATAATACTACTACCTGATCTTTTAAATGTGCGTTTCTCATGTGTAACTAACTGAGCATATCATGCATTATCTACCTCTCCTTAACGAGTCATTGCAGTAAGTGATGCAAGTAACACGGGCAAAACTGTAATGCCATTCTGTGGATGTGCATCGTTTTTATTCCACAAACGCGTGTGCAATTGATCAGTGGACCAGACTCGAACAGATGTGGGGAACATGCAATCAGCAGGCTAAGTATGTTTCGTTAAGGAATCGACAAAAACTAGGCGACAAGTGGTACCTGTTTCCACGTCCGTCGTCTTCCACTACAGAGAAATAACGGACGAACTGAAACAAGTGGGGAAATCTCAGCAAAAGCCGGGAAAAGCACTGAAGACTGCAAAGCAGATCCGCATTTTTACTTTGAAAAGGAAATATAAAGTGTTGATAAACATGTTAAACTTATAATATGAATTAGGAAATTCATTAGGAACACGGTAAGTGTAATAGCTGGTGCTACACCAGTTTTGTCCGCAGAATAAAAGTGCTTATAATAAGTGTAACAAAGATCCAGCATTGGTTTATAAAGTTTTGCATGGGTGTAGGCCAATTAGTAATATGCTACTGATAAAAATGGGTTGACTATTTTATATTGAGTAGATCACGTGGAGTGATTGCCAGTCAGTAAATGTAAATTACAATGGCTCACTTTAGCATTAAATTTAATCGAATTACTAAAGCTTCACTCAAATTATGAATGTATTAAACTTATGGTAGGTATACGTACATATAAAATACTTAAATTTCAGTGCCTGCTTTCTCTATGCCGTTGGAATGTTTTGCAACTTACCGCCGTGCAATTTCAGCCATACCGCAATGGACGCCATCCTCTCACAGTCACACCGCCCAGTTCAATGTAATCCTGATCCGTGTCCGTCGGTTTCGTAACGCGTCTTTTGTTTTGGGCTTTGAATAGTTGGTATAGTGACAAACGAGTTGGTTCAGTCGTGTGATGTTTGTTCAGATGGTTTCGGTTCTGAGCGCCCGTGTTCACACTCTGCCAGGAACCCAGCGAAAAATTCGGTTCCCACCAGGGAGTTTGGACCGAGTTTTCAGTGTTGCAATCAATATCTCGATCTATCGATGCCTCAATCGCGGAGGCCAGACGAAGGTGTATAACACCTACAGCCATCCACAATGCCAACAGCCCAGGACATGTGTTCGAAAAAAAGAAACAACGACGCATACTGTTGCAGCGTAGTATTTATTCAAACTTATTCAGTCAACATTTTCTTTTATAGTGTTGGCAATCGGAATACAAGTTTGAGTGAAACTCCAACGCCACCTGATTGGTTGCTTCAGATTGTTCATTTCCTGCTCTGTGAGTACCCAGGTTACAGCCTGTTAATGCCGCAGATTCCAGACAGATGTAAGTGCATAATAAATTAAGCAACGACACTATAGGTCAGATTATAGTGATGACCGCAAAAATTAAGGGGATGTTGATTAATTGCTCAATGGTGACCGGGAATAAAAGTTAATCACTGACAAACAATTTGAGTAAAATACGCCCTTTATTTACAAACTCTAGGCCGGAAATTATGTATATGGAATCCATTTTCAATCACCATAACTTCGGGNCTGTATGCCAGTTACATTTTCCGTATGTGCACGATTATGTCGTTTAACCTCCTGTTTATGGTTACGCTTAACTCGATTAGGAACACTGGTGTATTACGCATCATAGTGGACGTGGTGACTGACTAACTTCCATCATGACCCGTGTGTATAGTCATTCTACAAAAATCATGCAGATAAAAATTAGCTTGTGACATAGGTTCTGTTACATTTTTATGGGGATACACTACACAACTTAACCACTCCTCAAGTATTAAATGCAACACATTCGTTTTACTATTCTCTGTCTGTAGAATCACAATTGTACCGAGCTGTCGTATACGCATGGAACCGACCTCTTCCTTTCTAGCTCACAGGTTAGGAGCGTAGACCATCGATCACAGGGAATACCTTCAACATTGGCCCCTCAAGCTGGCATAACTGCAACCCACACAAGGTCAGACCATAAGATCGCTCGTTGCGGTTGCACTCTACAAAGCCTAAACAGTATTTGTTCAGCAAGGTCAGAGTACATCCGCCTTTCGGTGCATGTGCACCTTTTGTCCGTTAGAGATACTAGACAAACTCAACCTTACAAATGTTGCCCTCTCCTGTTCAATCCATTCCCGTTTTCATACACCTTTCCGTCAGAAGGACGCCTGGTGTGGAGTTCTGTGCTAGTTGGACGTCATCGTCATGTGTTCGAGAATGTAAAAAGATATGGAGCACACCGAAAATTTGCTGAGTAGTAGGTGGTCGCCATTTCCTCATTGTCAGAAGTCACCTGTTTTGTTTGCTAGCAGTTATTTCACATGGATCACCTCAACGGATACGTCTGAAGTTGTGTTTCTCGTACTATAGTATCCACTACCATGCAGTTTTTGCCATCATTTAATGTTTTATTTATTGAACTCCGATTACTTCCTGCACGCCACATCCAAACGGATTGATTGCGTCCGTTTATGGACAGTGGACAATGTTAAAAGTGCATCGGCGTGCAGACATCCTCCGGTCTTACCAAACGTGGATCGCGCAGGCACCGTTAAATGTGGTCGATTGTGGAACATTATCTTCCCTCAAGCCTCATGAATTAATCGTGCAGATCTGGCTGATTGCTGGGAGTGATCTGGGTGCCTGATTATCCACGATTTTTGTATGGGTTTTATGTTTGGTCTTTGGGTTAAGAAGGAGACATTCTTGGATCCATGTCCAGGATGAGCTGAACCGTCATGAAACTAAGTCTAATTCATAATCCAACGTTGCAAGTAACTACCTAACGTGTCTTATGAAGATACTTCACTTAGATTTACGATAACTCCGAAACACACGCATTGCCTATGCTACTAAAGCCCGCTCCAATTAATTCCTTGTGAAACTGGAGGTTTAGAAGAGACCCAATTGCGAAAAATCTGGACTTCGGCTCGATTCGTACCAGCGACAGAAACAACATGGTCAAACATGGCAAATGCTCTATCAGCTAAGCTACGAAGCCACGCTGTTTGAATCCAGCCGAAGTCCAGATCTTTCGCCATTGGATCTCTACTAAATGATCAAATCTACCAGACTACTTATCAGTAAAACTGGAAGTTTTTAAAATCTAACTAGCCGTTAGATAGATGAAAAATGCTTCCGTAAATTATTAACCCTGATACTTCTTGATAGCTCTAACGGAGAACTAAGTCGGAGTTGCAATGCGAATCGCCACGGAACATCAAGAACCCCATAACATCCGATCTTTTTGAAATTTTGGCCAAACTGAAGTTGATTCGCTTAGCTAGACGCTGAATTTCTTTCATCTATGGTACGCCTGGATAGGTCATTACCTATTCCGGTTAAGCCTTCCGGACAGTTATCTTGTACAAAACACCGCTGTACTTCGCAGTCACACCAGTTAATCGGTCGTGCGACATACACTAGACAAAATTGTCTATCGGTAAACGTCGAGGGTGATGAGTATTTTGATTAAGGGGTCTGTATTAAGATAAATTCAGAAATACACGGCGGGACAAAATCACATGACCGCTCAGAAGGTCGTATATACATATAGTATATATTCATATAGTGTGTTCATATATGTACATATAATACTACTACCTGATCTTTTAAATGTGCGTTTCTCATGTGTAACTAACTGAGCATATCATGCATTATCTACCTCTCCTTAACGAGTCATTGCAGTAAGTGATGCAAGTAACACGGGCAAAACTGTAATGCCATTCTGTGGATGTGCATCGTTTTTATTCCACAAACGCGTGTGCAATTGATCAGTGAACCAGACTCGAACAGATGTGGGGAACATGCAATCAGCAGGCTAAGTATGTTTCGTTAAGGAATCGACAAACTAGTGGCGGACGAACCGTTGCCTAAGACTTAAACGAATGCTGTAATTGAAAATAGACCATCTTATATCTCCCTATACTACCAGACGAAACCCACTGTGATTCCGTTTAAAAAGCTGTTTTTGTTCTTTGTACAAGTTCTACAGAGACTTCGGGAGATCTCCGGACGAATGCGGAGATGGGAGTGTACCATTAACCATTTTCCCGGGTGGTCCACTATCGCACATGAGCAAAGGAATTCAGCTACTACCTATTATGACGAGTAGTTCTTATGAGCTAAAAAATGGTGCTGGTGCTGAAGGACTTTGTACAGGTGGAATTATAAGACTGTCTCTGATTTGTTAGAAGATGAAGAGTCAGTTTTCCTCAGCGACATTCACTTCAAATACCTTTTAACATGAATTTAGATTCACGCTTAGTCAGCACCTTTGTACGCATTTTTACTAACAACAATGGATTTACGCAGGACGACATTAGAAAGAACGAGGCGAGCTTTACTAAGGACACAGGCTTCCAATAGTGGCATGAAGAGAATTTTCAGTCAGGGGTTCCTATAAAATGACCACTGTACACAATGAATAGGATGCAACCTCTTGAGCTTGCAAAGTGAAGAGGTTTTTGTCGTTATTTGTTACTTCGTGTGAAAGCCTCCCATAACTGCTGTAAACAACAAACATTTTAGTCCATCGAGTCAAGTCCCCCCTACGTCAAAGTACATGTCACGTCAAATTACAGCATCGACCGGTCAAACCCCGTTATTCACTAAGTGGACCTGTTTCCACGTCCGTCGTCTTCCACTACAGAGAAATAACGGACGAACTGAAACAAGTTGGGAAATCTCAGCAAAAGCCGGGAAAAGCACTGAAGACTGCAAAGCAGATCCGCATTTTTACTTTGAAAAGGAAATATAAAGTGTTGATAAACATGTTAAACTTATAATATGAATTAGGAAATTCATTAGGAACACGGTAAGTGTAATAGCTGGTGCTACACCAGTTTTGTCCGCAGAATAAAAGTGCTTATAATAAGTGTAACAAAGATCCAGCATTGGTTTATAAAGTTTTGCATGGGTGTAGGCCAATTAGTAATATGCTACTGATAAAAATGGGTTGACTATTTTATATTGAGTAGATCACGTGGAGTGATTGCCAGTCAGTAAATGTAAATTACAATGGCTCACTTTAGCATTAAATTTAATCGAATTACTAAAGCTTCACTCAAATTATGAATGTATTAAACTTATGGTAGGTATACGTACATATAAAATACTTAAATTTCAGTGCCTGCTTTCTCTATGCCGTTGGAATGTTTTGCAACTTACCGCCGTGCAATTTCAGCCATACCGCAATGGACGCCATCCTCTCACAGTCACACCGCCCAGTTCAATGTAATCCTGATCCGTGTCCGTCGGTTTCGTAACGCGTCTTTTGTTTTGGGCTTTGAATAGTTGGTATAGTGACAAACGAGTTGGTTCAGTCGTGTGATGTTTGTTCAGATGGTTTCGGTTCTGAGCGCCCGTGTTCACACTCTGCCAGGAACCCAGCGAAAAATTCGGTTCCCACCAGGGAGTTTGGACCGAGTTTTCAGTGTTGCAATCAATATCTCGATCTATCGATGCCTCAATCGCGGAGGCCAGACGAAGGTGTATAACACCTACAGCCATCCACAATGCCAACAGCCCAGGACATGTGTTCGAAAAAAAGAAACAACGACGCATACTGTTGCAGCGTAGTATTTATTCAAACTTATTCAGTCAACATTTTCTTTTATAGTGTTGGCAATCGGAATACAAGTTTGAGTGAAACTCCAACGCCACCTGATTGGTTGCTTCAGATTGTTCATTTCCTGCTCTGTGAGTACCCAGGTTACAGCCTGTTAATGCCGCAGATTCCAGACAGATGTAAGTGCATAATAAATTAAGCAACGACACTATAGGTCAGATTATAGTGATGACCGCAAAAATTAAGGGGATGTTGATTAATTGCTCAATGGTGACCGGGAATAAAAGTTAATCACTGACAAACAATTTGAGTAAAATACGCCCTTTATTTACAAACTCTAGGCCGGAAATTATGTATATGGAATCCATTTTCAATCACCATAACTTCGGGTTATGATAGAGCATGGTGTCAGGGTGTTACTCTAGTATGCTTTCTTTCAACTCCTATGAAGTGATAACTGGGCGGTACTGAAGAAAGAGCAGTCATATATATAATTTATATGTACACCCCACGGCAGGTCTACAAGTCCACTAAATATACTGCAGATTATCTTGCCACAATTCATCGTAGAGTGTCTACCTTCTTCTGGTCACAGAGATTACTGATTATAGGAAGTTACCTCGTTCGTGTATGTTGACGGCGAATTACTGAAGTAGGTTGCCGGTCCATGAACCTACTTAACCATGTGGTCTACCGAGGAACTACTGCCTCCGTTTTGCTTTAGAATCCAACTATATCATTCTAGCCTGTTCTTCTCGAGTGAAACAATGTGTGTTGGATCCAGATTATTCAATTCTCGCCTTTGGGATTCTCTCATCTATTTCATTGATACGTGGATCATTCTTGTTGACTATTCTAGGGTTGATTTTTCTGGGTTAGTCTAGCATAAAATGCAGTTTAGTTAGATGAGTATGTTCCGTGAGCAAGGAGGTATATGATGGAACATACGCGATCGATTTTTATTTTATTGAACTGTTACTTTCACATACACATGCAGCATTAATAGTATTATGAGTATGTTCAACGTGTTGGACACAAGAATAACCACTTCTCTTACCCATTGTCAGACGGGCGACCTTGACCAGTCTTGATGTTCTGTTGCTGATCTTCTGGCCAAAACACAACTCGCCTTTTTTAAACCTATGTTAGTATCATTCCAATTCATCGAAGTCAGTAAGATTGACTTTCTTATCCTCCAGACACTACCGTGGGTTTGTGTGCAGACCGTGAATCATCACTTTTTCTAAACGATGCTGTCTGGGTTCGCGAGAGACAATGTTTATCTTTCGATAATTCAGTCAGAGATGTCCTTGTATTGTCCGTCATGATGTTCCTAAGGGGATGTCCAGCCCAAACAGTGACGTCCAGTCTTAAAAACTCTCCGCTGCATTATTCACCAGCCAGGGAAATCCCCGTGAGTCTCATTCAAATGTAGTTGAATATATAGTTTTACTTCACTGTTGCACTCATTTGACGGCAAGGAGTGCAACATACCAAACAGTTGCATTTACTCGCTCGACTCTCGAAAAGGTCACTGATTCCAGCTATAAGTACTACCATTATCCGTGTCATCCACTCTGTCCCCTTCTCACTGCTGGACATCGGCTTTGACGACAAACATCACCACAACAAATATACAAGTACCCGCAAGCAACCCAACGTGATGCATATAGCTAGAAGGGGAGAAAATACCATACATACATTGGTATACAATCCTATACTATGTTTGTTATACAGTAAACTGCATGATACTGACTGTTACCACCGTATGCTTTGTCTCCGTTAACTGACAGATAACTATCGATTTACAGTGTCACTTCCACTGTTCATAATCTTAGTACAGTTTATGTATTACACTTTCACATTTGGCGTTTTACCCTCCTGATCTTCGGTTATGAAATGTAACTACCTTGTCTTTGTAACTCTGTCAATCGTACTCTAACTACCCCTTTGGCCGGATTGTTTTCCACAGCATCTTTGGTTCGTACGTACAGTGTGGGGTTAAAACAGTGCACATCTATGGGGATAGTCTTGTAGTTTCCCAGCAACCATATTTTGTCACTGTTCTCTTCAAGTGATTAACATCAGTCCGAAGTTAAATAATGTTTCATTATACACGAGTACAACAATCTCAGTTGATTGGATATAGAAATTGACCAACCTACGACGTATTGTTAAAAAATGTGCCTGTGGTCCCAATGGTTTGCCTCGAAGTGTGTTGGAAATAGAAATTTTGTGCATAGGCCAACTCAGTTGACCGCTGCTCTTCTGTTTCTTCGAACAATCATTTGGATTTCTAATGAAATTCGAAGGGTTATTGGGGATAAATCGTGTCCGAACACTATTCTTTGAGTGCGCCGAACAGACTGTTCTCAATTTCAGACCAATCTACTCAACTTGTTTGCCTCAACTATCCGAAGCATTTGTTTTTTTCCTCATGGATCTATTTTCGAGATTTGTATGAAAATTCAATGTAACTGAAAAACCGCCAACCTTATTCAAGTGACATTAAAACGCTTGGAGTATATCCGCCTTTTCAGTAGGCGAAGGTGAACGGCTTATCTCAATTAAACAAGCCGTTTAACAGCTTACGATCTCATCAAGTGACTTGAATCTCTGCGATGAAGTGCTTCGAAACTACAACCCGCAATACTGTAGCCAAAAATACAGACTTCCTGATGAAAATCTTCCACACGTATGGAGGAAACCAGTACAGAGTTAGGGCTTACGGTGGTTTACTGCCAACTTTAGCACTTAAGTGGAGTGCAATAGAGCTATCTAATTTCTCCTGTCTAATTAGATTTCACGCTAGACTAAATTTCTTGCAAAATTGTGATTAAATGTTAACAAACTAGACTTCAACAGTTATGATTTGCGATCGATTTTTCCCTGAGTTATGTTATTTAATAAACAACTAAAGGCAGTCACGACAAATTAGATGTGCAATTGCAACATGTTGAAGTGAGATTGATGGGAGCCTGTTCCTGATGGCATTGTTGACAACAGTCCGTTGTAGGTAGATTATTTGATGGCATCATAAGTCCTACGGCTAACATTCGGTTAATCTTAGTTTGGTCACTTCTTTTATGGTGTTGGCAATAAACCGCCGTAAGCCTTAACTCTGTACTGGTTTCCTCCATACGTGTGGAAGATTTTCATCGGAAGTCTGTATTTTTGGCTACAGTATTGCGGGTTGTAGTTTCGAAGCACTTCATCACAGAG
>LOND01001302.1:28166-42004 GCA_014220965.1 Paragonimus kellicotti | reverse complement strand
AGCTCCTCCGCCGGACTGAAGGCAATGCTCAGCTCCGACCTGCTGCTGACGCACTACGATCCAAACCTGCCAATTGTGGTCGCAGCAGATGCATCAAACTACGGTGTTGGAGCAGTCGTCTCGCACATCTTCCCGGATGGTTCCGAGAAGGCTATTGCTCACGCCTCTCGTACGCTCAACTCCGCTGAGAAAAATTACGGTCAGGTCGAAAAAGAGGGTCTCGCGATCATTTTCGCTGTGAAGAAGTTCCACAAACTTCTATACGGTCGGCACTTTTCCCTGCTAACCGACCATAAGCCGCTACTGTCCATTTTTGGATCGAAGAAGGGCATTCCGGTTTATTCTGCCAATCGACTGCAGCGATGGGCCACAATTTTGCTTGGCTATGACTTCGATATCCACTACCGCCGCACTGACGAGTTTGGCCAAGCCGACGGTCTATCTCGCCTCATCAGCACGTGCCCGAGGAAGACACTGTCATTGCTACTCTGACAATGGAGAATGACGTTCGCCGCCAGCTCTCAGACGCCATTCGTGGAATTCCCGTGACTGCCGTCGACATCCAGTGCGCCACGACATTGGATCCGATACTCACCCAGGTCATGGAGTTCGTCCGGACCAAATGGCCCACAGTTCCTCCTGCTGGTGAGATCAGCCAATTCTACCGTCGACGTGACTCGTTGACAGCAGTGGATTCCTGCCTCATGTTTGCTGATCGTGTGGTCATTCCAGCCGCCCTCCGCCTTCCTGTTCTGAGACAGTTCCACTCTGGTCATCCCGGCACCAGCAGGATGAAGGCGATCGCTCGTAGTTACGCCTATTGGCCCGGCATGGACAGCCACATAGAAGATCTAGTGAAACGGTGCTCAAGATGTCAACAGGCTGCCAAACTACCTACCAGGCAGGATCCAATACCGTGGCCAGCACCCAAAGGTCCATGGTCACGCCTACATCTTGATTTCGCTGGTCCGATCGACGGGGTATCCTACCTCGTCTTGGTCGATGCCTATACCAAATGGCCCGAGATAGTCGCACTTTCTCCGGCAACGTCCCTCAGTACGATCACTGCCCTGCGCCGAATTTTCAGTCAACATGGATATCCCGACATTCTCGTGTCGGACAACGGGACGCAATTCACGTCTTCATACTTTCGAGGACTTCTGCCGCCGTTCACTCATCCAACACACTCGTTCTCCGCCTTATCACCCGCAGTCCAACGGGCAAGCTGAACGTTTCGTTGACACCTTCAAACGGGCGCTACTGAAATCTCGTGGGGAGGGGACCACAGACGAGGTGTTACAGGAGTTTCTGTTCGTCTACCGCACAACTCCCAATCCTGCAACATCTGACGGTCGATCACCAGCCGAAGCTCTTGTGGGTCGCAAGCTTCGCACAGTGCATCAGGCTCTCATTCCGACGAATGAGCCAACGCAGGTGCCCGGCCCAAACTCCAACGACGGTTTCGCTATTGGAGAAGCCGTTTACGCTCGTGACTATCGACCGGGTCACAATAACTGGACGGACGCAACCGTGAGTGCTCGTCACGGAAAAGTGTTGTATGACGTTTCCGTCAGTGGCACCATATGGAAACGTCACCGCAACCAGTTGCGCCCTCGCCACGCGAACTCAACAACGACAGACGTCCGCTTCCGCTGGATATCTTGTTAGACACGTTCGCCATTCCGGACACAGACACTTCCACAGTTCCGTCGTCCAATGCCGAAATCGCAACCAGCCTCCTGCCCAGACGTTGGACTGACCGCAATAGACGCCCACATCGTCCTATGCAGCTGGACCCTCGAGCCAAGTGCTACGGATGATTGTCATCTCAAACGGGAGGTGTTGGGGAAAGTCTATTTTCCCAAAAATGGTTTATTTTTCGAGCTATCTTCGAAAAATAAATTGTGATTTTGAATTTAATCTTTTCGCGCCACAACGTGCCAAAACTCAATTTTGGCGCACGTTTCTCCGGCGTCTCTGATTGGCCCATCCCACTTTTAATGCATCAATTAACGTGGGATTCTTCAAGGCTGTTCAGAGACTATATATATGCAGACGCTGGTCTGCAATGTTACCTTTGGTTAGAGAGCAAATACATTCTCGACTGAAGGTCAAGGTCTTCTGTGTTCTTCTGGGGTTTCTGGTTATCGTTACGCTCGGTGCTACGTGTTCGTGTTTCGTATAGTCGTGCGCTAGACATTTATCGTTATCGTTGACCAGCGGGTCATAACAAAGTCACTAGTGCGAACAGCTGTTTTCGGTCATTCTCATCGGGCTTTTACAATTACATAGGGTACATGCGTTTTATATATGAAAAATTAGAGCAAGTCAAATAGGTCATTAAAATCATAGACATGAGGCGGATCACAGTCTACTGGAGGAGGTGGGAGTGTTGGTGAATGTGTGGCATTATCACTCGTGCCTGCCGTGAGACATGCATTCGGCGGTGTCAAGTGGTTCACGCCTGCTTGGGTTTCAAGTGGCTGTGGAATAGTTGGCCAAGGGAGATGTAGGGTTTGCACGAACTGTTTTTGGGCACACAGACAGACAGGGGTTGTAGAGTCTGATAGTAACTACCTCGGTCATTGATAACCGTCGCAATTTAACAGTAATTTGACAACTCTGGAGTGGGCTTGACGAACCTTGTAGATGACTCGGAAGGCTTCATCCGGCTCAATTTGATGACCAGTGTCAATTAGATGAGAACCGATTGCACTGGAAATGGGCTTTATCGAACCGTTGCGAAGCCATTTTGGGAGGTGTTCACGAATCCTTTCTGATAGCCACCTTGTGGTTTCTCCCAACGTAACCGGCTTGACAACAACAGGTGAGAGAATAAATACAAAAGGATGAAGAAAACCTAGACAAGCTATCTTTGAGGTGTGGCACCAGTACCGGGCAGGTATTGAACGATAGATGACCCGTGCTGCAGGATAGGCACTCTCAACTGCATTACAAACTCGGCGGGTGATAATTTCACTGGTAGCTTCCCTCTTGTATGATAGGGTGATAAAAACAGGCTTTTATCCACCGTCTGAACAATTTCATGCTTCACTTTTGGTTGCATGTTTCTGTCCAGGAATCGTTGCGGATATCCATTTTGACTTAGCACATCTCGAATGTGCTGGAGTTCATCCGATAGAGTATCTGACGTGCATATCCTTTTGGCTCTGCTTGTTAAGCAGCAAACCAAATTCCGCTTATACTTCAGCGGAACAAAGCTGAGGAAGTGCGTGTACTGGCCAGTCCACGTTTTTTCCTATGAACTGCCCTTTGAACTGATCCATCAATTCTACGGAACATGGCAACATCTAGAAATGATAGTTGGTTATTCATCTCTAATTCGATAGTGAATGCGATGTTGGGGTGCACACGATTAACAGTCAGCTAATAAAGACCGTGTGTCATCATGTCATTCATCAGGCAAAATATATCGTCTACGTAGCGCCTATAGAGACAGCAATTATCGACGACATGACGTAGTTCATTGGTTAGTTTGAATTCGTTAGTTTGAATTCGTTGTTAATTTGAACCCGATGGACAATACACTAAAATAGTTTAGTACTAGAATGAGAACAAACGAATCGGTGAAAAAAAGAGTCGGTACCGAATGCAATATTTAGTTCCATAACATCCGTCACCGTAGGTCAACCGATAAACAGGTAATGAATACATATTCGGAGAAGCTTCGGATAAAATAAGCTGAGCATGGCAGTCACTGAGAACCGACAAGGAGGCTCATCTACACAACTACCCAAAAGAAGCGTACGAGAAATGCCCAAATTCAGGCGCTTGATAAATCAATAGGACCATAAAAATCGATCAGGCTCGTCAATAACCTACACAGTTAGCCAAACCAGAATGCATCAACTGAAAAGTGCCGGAATGAAATAACCCATCAAATTTATAGGGTCAACCTGTCTCCAGATGTAACCACACCAATCGCACAAACAATGGGGTCCAATGGATAGTTTCATTTTAAACACCCGTACATCAGCTCACGTCGACGACAGTTGATTCACACAACTATTTATATACGTGATTCAAGGTCTCACTCGTCAAAGTCGTCTATTCCTATTAAAGCGGCTGGCTGCGACCACAGTCTTTTCTGCAATACACACGAAAGTACGTGATCTGTGTTCTAAATTATGACACAAAAATTGTCTATAGAATTAGTGTACCGGTCAGCTTTCCACTTCCGACTGAGAGAACTGAGCTAACAATTGTGTTGATTATCAACATCCAGGAGAACAGACAAAGTTAATCTCACACATCAGTAGTATATCGCCCATTATGAACAAACCTACCAGTGCGGACAATTTGGGCTGCATAAATCTCTGCATGCAGTCCGGTGCCCAAAGGAGTTGAAGAAGTGATCTGAAAAACATAAACGTATGAAAAAAGGCTAACATAATCTAACCAGGATTAGAGATATAAGAATGACAAATCACCACAGAATCAAGAAATGTTGAGTTTGCTGAAAACGCATTACTTTCATTTATAGATTAGCTGTTGGTTTGCAAGATGTAGGCACCTTGTTGTTGATTGTTAGAGTAAAGACAGTAAGGTCGCTTCCTCTTCCTCTTACTTCATGTCTAGGGCTTTCGGTTTTTATGGATGTATGGCAGACAGGCATCAGAGTGAACTACTAACATGCTGCTTATGCTAATGATGGTGATGAGGAGGAGACAGAGAAAGATACGCGACAATCCATTTATAAAATCGATGTTTTCAGATATATTGAACAGAGAATTTTAAAACACGAATCACAACCAAAAGATCGGGATATGTAGGATCGCAGGAAAGCCATTGAGAGAGACATCACATTTAAAAACCTGACCTTAATGACTGTTTTCAGAACAGTTACTAAAATAGAATGAGTAATTGAAAAACAGAAGACAAAACTCACCGAAGTATCATGACCATCGGAACTTTTTTTAACATCTTAACGCGTTCATGGAAGATATGTGGAAGAAAGAAAAGAGATCACATTGAATAGGACGTTTAAATCAATCAGTGTCCGGTTTGAAATCCCCCATCAGAGGAAAACTTATGTAACAGAAAATAATAGGCAGTAGTGACGTGCTCGGAGGAATGAAATCCAATTGTGTATAAAGAGTCAGTACTCAAAACAATGTTCATCAGTAATCTAAAATATCGCCTAGCAGGTTTAATGAGATCGGAGATTTCGACCTGTCTAGGAAGTCCTAATCGCGGGGTTATCGATTGGAGTTAACAGACAGTAACTGTGTCTCCTATCGAGACGATCGGTCAACACGGTTGCCTCATGAAAGCATGGCCGGAGTTCTAGTCCCGGCAGTGGCAAGGATATGCACTACTGACGAGCTCTAATGAGAGCGAAACTCGAGTCTAGTGCTTCTTTTCGAAAGGGGCCGACTGGAAAGTCTATGGGAATGCGACAGCTGCGATCAATTGTGGGTGATGTTCAACTTGAAATTAACCAAATCCCCGACTACTCATCAGTAATGCTAATAGGGCTAGTAAAACAGGATAAGAGGAATGTATATGGTGTATAGTATGTCGGTTTGGCATTGAACAGATCGACCAGAAAACCTTCGACCAGCTTATAGTTCGCTTACAGATGCCACACGTAGTAAGCAAACGCACTCTACCCAACAGATTAGGTTTTGGAAACTTTCACGGTAGGTGAACTAACTACTTTCAGCATCTTAAGTGTATGCGTATGAATATTATTCAAAGGAAGTCGTGCGGACGATGGCCGGTTTCCACGCAAAGAGACAATTTTAAATCCGATTTTCCGTGCTACCTAGTGTGTACAACTACGAGGGCTTCGAACTCGAAAACGAATGGTCACAGTAAAACAAGAGCAGCAAAAATTGCATTGTGTATAGAACAAACACTTGAGAATGTAACAAGTCTGTTTGGTGATAGCATAGAACAGCTGTCAAGTAGGTAGCGCCTAAAGGGCATCGCAGTTAATGATCAAAATAATCACAACAGACCGATTTCATGTGACAAATCAGCGAGAAATACAATGGATTTTGGTCTGTTTATGAGTGGATGCCAGTCGCGCACTTCATCAAAGCGAAACAGAAAGCCGATTAAATGTGTAACCAAATCAATCACGATGGCGATAGCATCCGACCGAAAGAAACAGTAAAGCCGTCTTAAATACGTAAGAAAGAAAAGCCCATCGAAAATGGTTACGTCACGATCTGTCATCTTAAAAGAGCCGAAAAAATTTTCCATGTTTTTCTGACCGATTTCAAGTTTCCTCATATTGGGCATTTGCTATGACCACTTACTAGTCGTGAAATTGCGTCAAATCAGAGCGATGACCGAGTGAAAACGTGGACTTCTGTCCAAGGTTACCTGTCGCTTCTGCCAATGAAAGGCGAACTGCGTGTGGTATCCACACAAAATTAATACAGAAGAGTGGCACTGTTCAGTGGAAGATGGCTCTGAACTCAACCCATCAGACTAATGACCAGGGACACCAAGATCCATAAATATATTTAAAATACACGGAAAACGATTATAACCAAGCTCAGTGAGCACTGTGCAAACTTTCCCAGTGGCTACCGCAAACGGGTAGGTGTCCGGCCACTTGGGGTTCACTACGATCCTAATGGTCAGGAGACGAACGGAGAGCATTGTCCCATTGATCCAACATTAGCTCAATAGTGGTGCTGCATCGAGAACTCCGACTACAGTGTTGTAAAAATGGTGGTGAGGCCGCTTGATCAGGAGTACACATTAAAATATAGCAGTCTGAATCCAAGAAATGCTAACATACAAATTCATACAGGATCGACCGTTGCTTACCAATTAAACCTGGGTTCGATTCGACAGTATTGTTCGCTTTGAACACGTCTGGCGGGGTAGTAATGGTGAAACCGGAGTTAGGAAGTACGATCTGGTTAGTGGGTTTATCACCATTTCCCACCGAGCCCGATGGCGTTGGCAAGCACGTTGGTGGGATCGACGACACATCTGTTGCTGAATCTTCATTACATGAAGGTGAAAGTTCACTGGTATCTGTTAACTGACTATCCGTTGTTGAACTCAGTTCTGACGGATCCTTCAACAGATCTAATTCAGCCAATAACTGAACATACTGTGGGCTTCGCTTGAAGGCGCCGAAACATTGGACGTCCGATAACATTTCTGTCAGCTTTAAAAAAGGAGGATGAACAGTGCGAAGGTGCTATTGTAGATGACTGTTGGACAAAAGACATTATTGTCTTAGTGAAGATTGTTAATGATTCCACTCATCAAGTAACGTCTAGCTTCTAGAGGTAACCGAGTGCTGACGATTCTCGACCATCAACCACACAGCCGCGGGTTGATGCAACAGGATTGACTGACAAAACTTACTCCACGTGTGATCCTGTGTCACATGGTTGCCTGTGACGCATAAAACTAGAAATATAACTTTCTAACCACAAGCGATATTGAAGAAAGAAGGACATTCAGTGTCGATACGGTAAGGTTTGTTGTCATGTCAGGACCAATGCACACAAGCAAAGAGAAGCAAGGACAAGTCTAGCAGTTTATGAACCCACGTACGTCTTTGGTCTTGAACGAGGTTAAATTTAATTGTGGTTTGAACCACCATCCACTAAAATAGCGTATGTGTAACAATTCTGAAAGAAAAATAAAACGAGGCTAAAACGGAGGCCTGGAAGTTCATCTGAATACAGGTAAATTGTTAACAGCGGCAAGATATCATACTAGACAGCATTAATAGATAGCAGGTTCTGTAATCAAGAGATGCCCAACCTGACGACCCATAACCACTGACGATATTCAGCGGAGTATCAATGAGATGTGGTCAGTTCTCACAGTTGTTAACTTAAATGTATAATACACGGAGGTACAGGCTAAACTGATATACAGGTCGTGGGCTCAATTATCGTGAACTGACACATTCCTCGAGTTTTCGCAAACCCACTTGCTAATAGTAGACGTTCTGAGTCACGTGTAGACTGCTGTAACATAAATACAACATTTAAAAGGGATAGTCGGGCATTGTCAAACCTACTGTAATAATTTGGGACAAATGGCTAAAATACTTGTCAGTTTCAACTCTGAATATGTCAAAACTAGGCAGTCTCAAGTGGCATGAAAACACAGAAGATACATTGTTGATTTCGGTCAGAATCGATGAAACTTATGTTCGGATTAGTACAAGTTAAACTGAGGGCGCGATAGCGAAACGTCCGCCAGGAGGCCCGATTCACCGAACCTGCACACCCGGTCCCGTGGCGTTACCGCCCGCTACGCGACCATGGCCCACCGTCTGCACAACGTCAATCCCAACTGCTGTTATACCTATACCCCATTGGTCGAACTATCGTACTGTAGGTCCTTCATACATATCTCCATTTGTTGATTACATTAAATACTGGCCAAACATTTCTCACATTGTTACACGTAACATACTCTGAATTGGTACTACGAACTCTCGTTTGAACTCCTCCCTTTTTATTTTGTACCGCCTCATTGAATTGCTTACGCCACCGCATTATTGACTGATACTTGCTGACGGTTAAATTCCGTGCTCAGAGTTCACTTGGTTGTAAGTTGTATAATTTGCTAACCATTACTTATTTGTGCACAGAACCAGTTTTATTAGAGTAAACCTTCAATATTCTGTCTTGTTCTGCCCTGAATCAAGAGGTTTACAGCTGTCCGATAGACTGCGTATAGCCGAGAATCCTGACTGATTCTACATACATTAAAGACTCGGACACAAGTAACATCAAGCTCAGTACCCACTCATTAGACATGGTCAGGTTTTAAACACTTACTTTAAGCTCGATTGTCCTGAAAGCGTTTGGATCAGGGGGTCCTTGATTGGCGGTGAGAGCTCTAAGGGCTTTTTGTACCAATGGTTCGACTGAGGGCGGCAGTTGTTTAAGCAGGTTGCTGCAAAGTAGAACGCCAAATGCTCGCATGTCTTCTCTCATTTCTGTGGCTTTTGGAGATTCAGTGTTACCTTCCAAGCTGGCTGATTCAGACGAAACGGAATCAGCTTCACAGGAAAGTGACAAAGTATCATCAGACGTAGGATCCAGTGACTCAAGTGACTCATCTTGTACCAAGAGAACATCTTCGACATCATCAACATCGTCCTTGGAAGTATCCAAATCCACATCCGAAGTCGCAAACGAGAAACTTCCATCACTTTTTAGGTTGCCTGATTCAGCCAAGGCGAGTAAAGTGGACGGAATACTTGGTGGACTGTCCCGTATTTCTTCGTTTCCGAGTAGATTTTGCGCATTCTCCCTGTAGCTCTAAAAGTGGAATTGGGTTAATGTTCGTCAAGTCATCATCAATGAACGACTATAGGTCAGCTGTTAAACACTATCTTATCAAGTCTGCATCGTAAAGGGAATTACAATCATACGAAAATGGGCTAAACATAAATTTTGTTCCGGTTCAAGGGCATCCACATCCAGGCGATCAGGAGCGAAAATTGGGAAGGGCTAATCAATCGTCTTCAAAAGTTTTTATCTACAACTAAATTGGCGCCAGGTGAAAAACAGAAAGAACAATTGTTGTGGACGCGTTCTCACTTTTTACAGATAGTCGACGTGCTTTCACCGATCACCCGTTGGCCCGACTAACCGCTGGCAGTCTAGCCATACTGGATCAATAGGTTTCTGTCTTCTGATCGGTTGATCGTCAGACAGGTCACAGCTATAGTTGGAACGGGACCAAAGTGGTCCTATGCTAAGTGTCACAAACCTAGGTACGCTCTCACGCCTCATGTCATGATTCCGCATAGTTGATCGAGTTACAACAACTGGCGATGGTCAGTGGCAGATGATGATTATTATGACGTCAATATTAATTGAAGAAGTTCAGAAGTACGAAAAATAAAGCCTCACAATCAGAGGTGACTTAGGTCACGGCACAGAAAATGGCAGTTCGGTAGTTCCAACTTCAGAGTATTTTTAACGGAGGTAGGAGCTAACGGTAAGGTGGAACTTAATTATCAACTGAACAGTTGAGTCACGAGGGAGGCTTGGTTCATGTGTTACAACGAGTTATTAAGTGAGGACGCAGCAAACGTCCAAGTCCGACTACATTTAAACAGGCTTGGCCTAAAGGGGAAGGCTCAGTGTCGAAACTGTACTATGTCAAGGAACATACGTGGATATTCATTTCCAGACACTGTGCAATGTTTAATTTGTGTCACTGTTCAACAATCCACTAAACTCATTACAATTCAGTGGCATTCACTTTCGTGATTGGTCGTGAGTGTGAAAAATTCAGAATAACAAATTGCATCAATGATCAGCTTAAAAGGCTAATTTTTGTATGTGGAATTAAATCAGTATCCGACGTGAACATTCGGACACGTATATTACAGCGGCTGGAAAACAACTTAGACACGAGGATGCAGACTGTAACAGATGAGTGTTAGTGACTGACAACTTTCAAAAACGACATTACGCTGATTGAAAACAGATGCCAAAGTGAAACAAGCATCGACCTGCGTGCCAGCAATAAAGTGTAGTGACCAAACAGAATTCTTAGCCAGTTTGCCGAACGTCAGCTGGCATTGTGGAGTATGACACTCCGCTCGAGTTTGTCAAATTCGAAATCAACTGATGAATGATGCTAGCAGATCGCACAGTGATTCCGGAAGCTTTATAGCAACGCGCAATGTACGAAGTTGACTAAACTGGGCACTAAGAATGTCAACTGCTGGTTTACCACGCGCCCTTTATCAAAACCCCAGCTAACAGCCGTAGAGTGTGGCGTGGCTAGGTGGTGGCACAGAGAATTCAAGACAGCCGCTGAGAATTTATGAACGGATGGTCACGTTCGCTTCCATTTGTGAAGTTCTCTAGTTCTCTAGTTGGAATTGGCAGCTAATCCAGTTCTATGGTGTAACTGATGTCGTTTTGAATGAAACGCATTTGACGTAAGTGCAATTAGTGGAGTGTGGTAATGAGGGCCATAAGATAGTTTGTAGATGCTGAGTCATCAGCAATTGCGAATCGGTTGCTTGTTTACAATGCTGGTTGATTGAGTTTGGACACGGGGATTACAATGAATAAGTCCTGTACTTCTGTTAGAAGGCTCACCTCCTAACGAAGCAGCCAGAACGCACCACACCATATCGACCGATCGACCCAGTTCAGATGGTATGGTCGTGGGTGGTGATATGGTTCCACTCAGCCAATCAGACTGCAGCAGTTCAATCGAACGCCTAGACGATTTCTGGACTGCATGTTCTCGCATCTGCGTTCTGATGTTCATTGTAGCGTGATTTGTTCTAGTGTCCTGATGGCCACATATGACTATTTCATTTGATTCGCTGTGTCTGACTGCCATGTATGATCGTCTCATTTGATTTGCTTCGCGTCTCGTCGGCCACGTATGGTAATCGTTTCGTCTTATAAAGTTAGATCTTCTGTGGTCTAATTTTGACTCGCTCTTTAAATAAACGGTGTTGCCACGTCTCTTCTCCTTCTCGGGTATAGATCGAACCATTGAGCGTGTAATCAAAGAGACGATCCAATAACTTTCCCCCTCCTTTATCGTTAACCTAGGGTTTAACCTTCGTATCACGACTGAGTGGCAACTGGGCATTATTGTCAACCACTGATGTATTGACGTCAGTGAAGATAGCGAGCCAGCATAAGTACGGATAGAAAAGGGTGGTACATACACACTAGGCAACATCATCTTTAGAACGGGACAAGAGATCACAAGCACACGAAACGTATAAATAACAAAAGTTGAAACTTTGCCGAATTATGCACAGTTTAGTTACTTTTAGTCGGGAAATGACAGTAAAATGGAAACTTTGGTTTTAGCTTGCGAAAACTGTAAAACAGCGGTAAAAACGTCCCTTAAATCCTGACAAATTATGGTCTGGGATTCACATTCATTTTGCACGCCCATCAAAAGAATCCTTGTACTAACTGGTAATCGGTGACAACTCAAAAGAGCCAGAGGTTTGCCCTGTGAAAATAGCCACAATATTCGCAATCCGTTCTCACTCCCGACTATTATTCTTCCAATTCGGCGTCCACGATAGTTTAGTGGCCGACAGTGGACCACAGTTCAATCCAATGAACTTTTGAGAAATTTCTTAATAACAATGGTATTTATCCCGTGTTTACGCCCGTTTATCACCCACAATCAAATAGTTAAGTGGAGAGGGTCATAGAAACGTTCGAGACAGCCTTACAAAAATTGGAAGAGTGGACATTAGAATAAATGAACGGCAATTTCCTAAGGACCCTACGTTCAACAGCAAATCCAGCGACAGTAGCTGATGCATTTGTGGGACGACGGTTGAAGATTTTATTTGATGTAATAGGTCAACGATTCTTCCAACGGAGAGAAATAGACTCATGGGATTGCAGTCCAATGGGCACCACGGCGTGAGCTTCAGGTAATTCTGACCTGCAGATACAGTCTATGTGCGGAATACGCGTCACGCCGGAGAAGTCCGATTGTCAGACATCACTATCAATGGCAGGGATGACGTTGTTTATGGAATTTTAGTTGGAAACTTCATTGTGACACGCCAAGCCAATAATTCGAGACGACCGGCAGACAGCCAGGAGTACCGACAGTCCAACAATCAATTACTAGGTGATATACTGTTTGACATACACCCTATAACTCTGATACACAACAGCTCTGGCTACTCAGTCGCTTGTGACCTTCGCAGATCTGATCGTTCATCACTTATTCAGTAGTTTGATTTTTAATCTCAGAAAGCATTCTTATGATGCCTAATCAACTTGCGTTTGTTAAAAGAGAGATGCTGTGGCTGAGTTCCCATTGTTGCAGGTAGCCGATGTACTTTTATCCAAGCATCCTTTAAGATTTGTTCGCCTCACAAGGCGTTGACAATCTGGCTGCACTGGACCAATAGATTTCTGCTTCTTAACTGGTCGATGGTATGATTGGTCATATCTATGGTCAACATGATATTCCTTTCGGTTTCGATGTGAGTAGCGTGAATCAGGGTAAGCTTTCATGCTTCATGTATGATTCTGCATGCATAGTAGGGTTACAACAACATTCCGATGGAAGTAAAATATAGCATGAGGAAGATTGTGTGAAATCCGGATAAAAACATGCTTGGTAACAGTTGACGACGAAAGCTGACTGGAAAGTCTATGAGTCTACAGAAGCTGCAATAAATTGCGAGTAATGTTCAAACTATATTAATCAAGCATCACTATCACCTGCCAGTGAAGTAAAAGTACTGTAACCAGGAGTATGGCGGTGAAATGCTTGCGTTTAAATACCGCGGCTTTTAGTAAACACGTTTATTCCTTTTTTCCTCTTTTACATCCTGTTAAACGTGTGTCATTAACATAAAATATCGAGAGTACTCGCTTAGAATCCTAATGAGTTTGCATTTCACCTCACGACAGCCATTATCATGATCAGAGACAGGATGACCAATCCACACTTGTTTGCACGTTTCAATGGCAGTACTGTTCACGAAACGTTTCACATTGGCCTCATCATATCACATCCAACTGACCATTTTATATTTAAGAACAGAGGCATCGTCATCCAGTAAACGATAAAACATTCTAACGCTTCTCAATATGGGGAAAACAATAATTTGATGTTGTCGGTAAAGGGAACAATTCTAGCAATTGCGTAAGCGTGTCTGAGTTTACGGCAGATCAATATGTTACCACACAAATCAATAGCGTCGTACACCGTTTTCTGATGAGCACCACATCGAACAAAATGTTAACAGAAGAAAAAGGAGAAGGAGACAATTGTCCGGTTGGCATCAAACGGAACTACTGGTGTTAAAATAGTGAAATCGACGCTTGAGCGGAGTTTTTCACAAGATC
>LOND01001302.1:14191-28066 GCA_014220965.1 Paragonimus kellicotti | reverse complement strand
ACTCTTTACCGTCTGCTGATTGATAATCTGCTTACGACCGAACACATTTGCTTCCTGTTGAGTATCGCGTTCTTATTAGACTCTTTGCCCTGACCAAATAGGTGAGCAGCTGGACCGGTGTGCTATCATCTACCGTTGTGAGGAATCTAAAGGTTTTGAACTAAGTGTGTGATCTTTGAGTGAACTATTCGTGTATTCATTTGAATACACGATAGAAATGAAGAGTGCTTTGATGGAAGATTGCAGCAAGATAAATCTTGCACCTCGTGCAACGCTTATCCAACGCCAGTCAGAGGGAGATGCTGAGGTTTTGAATAAAAATCGACGGACCACCCCGTGCTAGGTTTTTCCGAAGGGTACAACATAAACAAATTATCCCAAATAGCTTTGTGACCATAGCAGTGAGTACAATGAATATAAGGAATTTGTAAAGGAAGGTTTTTTTTTACATAATCTGACCGATACCAGCGTGGAGCAGCAGTGTGTGAACAATCGTTACTTAAGACTTTAAAAGAATTGGTTGAATAGGGTTGAGTGTCCCTAAATGTTTGTCGTAGGATGCGGCCTCTGTAAACGATTGGTCTGCCTCTCCTAGCACTGCGTCTTCCAGATGATCACCGACGCATTCCTCAATGATATATAAAATGCGCAACTACAAACAAAGAGAAGTTGAAGATTCATAATACCAGTGTTCCCTCCCACCTTCCAGTCTGAAGCTTTAGACAACGAAGAGAGATGGTTGTCGAAGAGGATTACGCCACCAACCAAACTAAGCCGCGCGGTTACATTCCGGTCATTTGCAGATTCACAATGTTCGAAACTTGACCCCGACTGAAATTTCGTTGCACACTAGAGCCAACGGCCAGACCAAATCACTCAAATGCACCAAAAGGCATCATGCAACGGTTCGCTATGTATACCTGATTAGCTGTCTAGCTGATTAATGTCATCAAATGTATAGTCAATAGAAATTGTTTTCCGCACATTAGAATAACACTTTTGGTGATTCTATAGTACAAAGAGGGAACAACGGATGTCATATATGAATCCAAAAAGATAAGCGCCATACGGCTTAAACAGAGTTCTGTGTGGACGGAACATTTATCGAGTAAAGTCAGTAAATTTCCCTTTTCGTTCCATATATTATCCATTATCACTTTCGTCATCCATGCCCTGGACATAACTTCATAAGTTAAACACAAAGTTAAAGGAACACTTTCATTAGTCATACATTGCGAAATTCAGGCATTTTGTTTATTCTCATCAGTCGATTACATAAAACATTCAGTTGCATCTCGTAATGTACGTTTTCTTGTCGTCTTGATGAACTGGATAAAGAGAACTCAATGTTTCAAACTTTTATTAGCGTTTTTATTACGACATACCGCTTTCTGCGTTCGGCTACTGTGCCACATCTCAATTTAATGTGCTGTAGATTCACAGGTTACCCGAGGACAATCACAGTTCTATATGCCGATCACAAAACTGGCGTATCCGCCAACTTAGTAGCCACCCTCTGTAGACGGAGTAATTTCGAGAAATTAAGAGCATCGCTTGCCACCAAAATCAATGTTGATATGGATATATCAAAATGGACTGGCTTTACGACCGAAACTGCAATCCTAAGGGACAGAAATTGCCGCCAGGAAGCCGTAGATCCCAAACAAGTGGCTATTGTGGAATGGGGCAATGCAATCGCGATTGTTGTTACGGGATGGTTGCCTGTCGTGAGGGTTTATCATGAAGAATACAAAAAGTATAAATAATTCGCAAACGTGACTCACCACACAGTTGATATAAAGACGAAGAAGTGAATGTTTATCGGAAGACGTAAGGAAGTCTGAAATAAAACAAATAAGATAGTTACACAATTAGTCTTCGATAAATTTTTCATAAACATTCCAGCAAAGTTGAACAGTGTTACCTAGAAAACTGACAACCGCCACACTAGTTGACATCAACTCCTGAAACGACATGTCGTATAGCTTCATTCCGGGTTGTAAATGATAGGCGATTATATTTTCGGGCTAGAAAAGAAGACAAACATGATGAGCGAACGATAGTAGGAAAAACACCGGAATAAGCGCAGAGGTTACTACAGGATTAACGCACTTTTTCTGCCAAACCTCTTTTGATCTGAAGCAGTCGCTGAGTACAAAGTTTGCGCAAATACTCCAAGCTGCCCAACTGAGATTTGATATACGAGTCTAGAGAAGGAGAAAGCATGAGTAAACGATCAAAACCAGGATAGGTCAGCCCGACACAACTGGAGATGACTGTGATCAGGCCTACTTACCGTTATAGCCACCAGTGTCACGGCCTCGAAGTTTATCTGCAAAGGCGTTCACCTGCTGTACGACCACGTCTAATTCCTCGGTACTGTCAGACATTTTCAACGCCTGAATAAAATATTCACTTGAATATGCAGAGTCCTTGGCCTGCATTACGATACAATAAAAAAGATGGAATAAATGAGGGTATTCAGCTCTCACAGATAACAACAGTGAAGAGTTAACAATTACTTTTTTCGCGTATTTTTATAAACTTTTAAACACACTCCGAGCCAGACGTGAAGAATGAACACTGGCCTAGCAGAAAGAAATCCTCCATGAACGGAGCTACAAGACAAGTGAACTATTTTGTTCACAAAGTACTATCTAATCCATATACGGATCACAAAGCAGTTGAGAGGTTTATCAGACATACTGGACAACGAACTGTTGCAGCCGGAAATTCTTAAAAGCTGTTTACCCATCCGAGACACAGATGGCAAGAAGAGAAACGGCTTGCAATAACGCAGAGGACTCCAGGCTGAAGGCTTCGAATAGAACAGTCGGTCAGATACACTAATAACTTTACCCTCCAATAATCCTAATTATTCATGGTCTGTAGATGACCTCTCGCTAAGGAAAACCGACATCGCTGTTGAAGTCAGATTACCGGAGACCTACAAGGCACTTGTTCAAAGTGAGCTTCCTATCTCTTTTCAAGGATGCGAGCCCAGTACTTGTCAGAGATCGGAAACCACTACCATAGCAATTTGAGACGAACGACATGGATCCAGCTGGCATCACCCAAGCCTTTGTAAAGGAACTTACGGAGTGCTTGTGCAAACCATTGAGGAATGAGTCTGAATTCTACCACGTTTTGCGGTTTGCAGCCATCGTGGTTCATAGACAAAACTTAATGCACCAACAAAGTATTTGCCATTAATAATCCGAGTTTAACACTGATGACGGCTGCACTATGCCCAACTTCACGCCGCGGCACTCAAGCGCACAGCCGGAAATCGTTGTTTTTTTTGGACATGATAAATCCGTGCTTTGTGATTGTGTAACAGGAAACGGTGATTGAGAAGTATGTTAAACTACTCGAAGTGAATTATAGCCAGACTTCGAGACGAGTTAGGGTTTACGGTGCCTTATCTCAGCTGGTTTGCATACAAAATTGGGTGCACAAGGGTTTGTCAAACTTCTCCATTCCACTTCACTGACGTGCTAAAAGTAATCTTAGAGAATGTTCCGATCAACTGCGAATACAGGAATGCAGAAAAGTTTTCAGGCACAATATATGGAGAACTAGGGGACGCGAAAAAAGATTGCTCTAACTTGTGTTTAACAAACAGAACAAAGTATCCGCGATTAAAATAAGGACTTTAAACAGCCAGCTTGATACAGGCCATCGCTCTGCATAAGCAATGGGTCGTTCATAACAACGGTGAGTAGGAAGTGGTTTAAGCACGTAGATTAAAGATTACTTCCATGGGTGGTAATGGGTAGAGACAAAAATGTCATTGGTTTTGCGCACGGAAAACCGTGAATTTAGAGCACGAGCTGAAATAACCGTTAAGATGAACGCTAGTTAATCGAACAATGACTAATAAAAAATATTGCGCGCAAACGAATGTTTCCGTTCAGGGTTGCGCATTGTCATACAGTATATGTCCACCTCCATGATGAATCAAACTCTGGTGTCAACAGCCTTCCGGATGAAACAAAAGTGAAACCGTAAGATTGGTAGGATCATGAGCCTGCACTGCATCATTACCATCAACAAAGACAGCAATACGGCCACGAAGAAAAAAGAGAAAGGGACGGGAAGGGATCTAACTACTGAAAAATAGCTACGTCTATATTCAAACATTCAACATCAAGGTGCCTACACCTTGCAAACAAACAACCGAGCTGTAAGTGAAAGTAAGGCGTCATCAGCTTTCACTGCCCCGCATCATTAAGTGCACTCACTTCACAGACAACTCGGCCAAACAACGACAACATTCACGCCACTGAGCTCGATTAGCCGCATCTCACATATACTGCTCAGAAGAGCAGAACACGACAATACCAAAAACAACCATTTCACAACTGATGTATCATTTCAAACACCAGCACGGCGTTGACGACGAATACAACAAGCAATATGAAGAGTATTCCGTTATCCAGAGAAAGAGTAGTTCCATTTATCTCGAACGTTCGATCGAATCGTGCACACAGCCCTGGCGCAAGTTTTATATAAACTGGTTGCAATGAGACTGAAGTGGAACGATTTTCTGATTGGAGATAGTTCGGCCCACCAGGAGTCATGTGCAAGCTGCGGCAAGCGAAACTGTGGTCAACCAACGCCGACCAATCAAAAACGGCGATCAGCTGCTTCATCGAATTTGTTTGTATGGCGATGGTGAGTAAAACAGGTTCGAACGCTTGTTTGAACGTGCATCAGGTTTAGGCAATCGAGCTGTTTACGTCAGGGTAGTGGAGAGTAACAACAAACGGGCCAATCAAAACGTATTACTTTGTCGCCCAACAGTAATCATTAATGTAAACACGGCCGGTTTTCTATGAAAGGGGCATTGTTTTTATAAAAAAATTGCGATTGACATATTATATATATATACGTTTAAAAAGCAACTTTGTTTTAAATATTACGTTACCACTGAATGGTGCTAAGGTTCATATATTGCGTACTCTAATAGAGTACTATGAGTACCGGTGTTCCATTTCATCCCGACAACAGACCCATGAAAAAGTGTAATACATCTTTCTTGTAACGCACGTCACGTCAACCGCAATACTAATTCGGCCCAACGCACTCATCTTCGACTAATTCTGGAAGGTTTAATTTGTGACTCTCTAATAACGGGTAAAGTCCACACAAACTGTAATTACAACGGTGGCACTCCCTTGAACCTTAACCAATCACAACTCGTCTATTCTGTAGATCAGTAACAACACTGGATTCTGCAGTTTTCTAATGATTATCCTGTTTTTCTCGCTTCTGAAACGATAATATCTCCAATACGGACACGAAAATATTTGCATACCTCACAGCCATTTCAGCCAAACCTATGGAATCCTTTCGCATTAAACGGCCAGCACATTGCATAAAGAACAACGAATTGCATAGGAGTCACCTAGACGGTGTACAATTGGCCTATTAGTCTGCATTGCAGTCATTTGGCATTAACAATCTTAGACAAGTGTAGTTTCATATGACGAACGACTTCGACTAAGTCTAGCGTAGTTTTGCCTAGCATATTATTCACACAGGGGCCAGATTAAAGCATGAGTAGGAGAAATCAACGGTTTACCAGAAGATATGGGTTGGGAATTTTGGCTCACAATAATGGAAGCCAACACCGATTTTCAACCGTTCTTTCCGATTGTTTCAGTCATAAACAGGTGACACCTTTGTAACACCGTCCTGCGCTCTACGCACCCCCAGAAGTGCTGTAAAAATCTAATGTTCCAGCAGTCCAATCAATGCTTTGCGATCCAACAACCCACAGTGGTTAGTATAATGGTGAATATTCTTATGGGTACTGGTGTGCGACGAATTATTGACATCGGATGAAGTGATCTTCAGCCCTTTGAACCCACATTCTAATAAGCTATGGAAATAACACATTAAAGTGAATTCACTTCACACATTCCTCAGTCGCAAACGTGTGACTAGAACGAGGACAATACCAGCATGTATCAGCTGCATGATATATGTCGATCGATCTGGAGTGTGACTGATAAACGACAAAACACACGGCAAACAAAGAGTGACAACTGACTAATTTAGAGCGCACAGTGTCGAATGTCGATGATTGTTCAAAATACTTTAAAATTTAGGAGCTGTGAGCATTCACCCTTGTAACGGATAGTCCATAAATACCATTTGACGTCTGTTGAACATTGTCCGATCTCCTGAGTTCTCTTTTATTACAAAAGTCTGCTTTCTTCATTAATGTTTCAGTACACTCCTGTACCTTACGAACGCAATCCTTTTGGGCTCATCCTTCGTTTATCCACATAATTTTCAAGTTTTGGCTAATCGAACTAAATGAAAAACGATTCATAAGGTTAACAATTCCCCACTGACATTCTTCAATTCGACACACTTTGGAATACCATAAAAATATCAGAAGTGGAAATTCAAACGAATAAAGCTCTGGTAGATGAAAGGGAAGTTAAAACTCTACAGATAAAAACGTACGGCTCATCAATGAGTTACAAGTGGGGTTCGATTCTCATTCATTGTACCGACACCATCACAAAAAAATTACAGTCAGTCGCATTATTTTGGGTATATACTCTTCTGAAAGCTATGTCCATCATCACCACAAGCATGGTTCGCAATGAAGCCTAACTGTCACACAATCACGAGAACAACAGGCCTTAGTGTGAAGACAAAAAAAAATAAAAGATGAAACATAATCCCTGAAACTCCAATATTTATACCCAAGCAGTCACCACGAAGGAGTCTACACAGTGGAAGAAGACAAGTGGGAGAGAGATGGCACTCACTGGGCGACTTCCTTGATATTCTCACTGTTCCGCGTCGTTGTCATTACCAGCCAGACAAAATCTACGTTACTGAACACAACTAGTGGTCGTATTCTTTAATACCTGCAGCCGAAAGCCGTGTAGGTTGAGAGGATCATAAAGTAACAGGTGAATCCGCCCTACCGTCCTTAGATTGCAAATGGCTGTCTTTATTTCTCCCTGTCAAATCATCAACTGGGTATCTGCAATCAAAAGTCATTTGGGTGATCGGCACATGGCGTGGTAAACGATGGTTCAGCATTCTTAATACAACCATTAAACTCCTACGTAGTTTGATAATCTGGGCGAGCACTTCTGATCGACCTCCGAAATCAGGAACCTGATCGTTAATCTTTTGCTTGTCTGCTGACGTCATTCGATGCGTGCGAAAGAATGTAAGCTTTGATGTTCAAAACCTAGAAACGCCAGCCATCCACATCCTTCAGCACGCAAAGCTTCGCTGTCGTAAAGTAAGACTGTTCTAACAGTGATCTCCTAGATGTGACCCTTAGGTTTAAGTGGCACACTTAGAACACCGTCCTAGTTTTAGAAATAGGTCTAAATGTACTCCTTTTATAAATCTCCTTTTACAACCGCTCAACTCGTCAATGCACCTTCAATCATGCATAGTGAATAGCATCGCACCAAGGTTACAATGAAATTGACTTTTCCTCTCTTTTCTCTATGATAGGCAAAGGGTGAATTTCCCTCCAAACCAACCTCACCACGTTCTCGTAACCACCCATTTGGCGAAAGTCAAGGTAGTTAACGTCTGTCCACCATTCTGATTTTCTACCTGTATATGGTGTATAGTTAGGCGACGATTTCATTTTCATTTCAAATTTAACAAACATCACAACAAAAGAAGCGCTATAACAAAACGTCGATCAATTAAGTTCAACACGACCTCCAAATAAAGGAACACAGACAGGGTATAATTACGAAGGAGTATCCACAGTTCACATTGCAAAAGAGACCTACTAGTGCCATCCAACACAGAATCAGAGATAGATAAACACTCACAGCTCTCCTCAACTTGTTAAGCTCTTACGGATTCTACGTGACAGAATAAGTGACAAGCGGTCTGATTATTGATAGACTACATAGGACCAGTCAACAGTAGTCGTAGTAAGATGGGCAGAAACCGGCAGTCGCGTGATTGGTTGTTAGGCACCGTTACCGGTTAGTTAAAAAAAAACTACAGAAAAAGCCACATAAAGGATTAAGAGGAAAATCAAAATAAGCTAAAGATGGCTTAAGTTGCCTTAAAATTAATCAACCAAGCAAGTAAAAACCGCCAAAAAAACGCATAACTTACGAACCAAGCAACAGAACGGTTGACAAAGTCCGGATCCGACAACAAGTCGATAGTGGGTATTAGCACAGCGTTTACCAACAGTTCCTACGTGATAACAATGGGTTACGGAAAAGTTAACGTCGCAAGTTACCCGGGCAATGTAACGAATTGCGGGAACACGGTACTCCTCTTCCGGTAGAACGAAAAATAAAAATGTTTCACTGATTCGTCGAAGATACTCTAGGAGCTGATTCAGTTCAGATGAGAAGGCTCGTACCTTGTTCGTGTTCTTTTGAACTACAAATAAGTTCTCGACAAACTGATTTCTCTGCTTCCACTTCAAGATCAAAAAACAGTTTGATGGGATCTACAAAAAAGTATGTTTACAATCATTAACCACAAAGACCTTTATCAGGGAATTCCACATGGCGTTTAAGCATGGCACGATAAATATGGATATGTGATGCCAAATCGTTTGGTAGGGCTTCTGTCAGAAACGGTATCCAGTTGGCACGTGAAACTCTGAGGTTAACGAAACGCTCGTGTTAGATCACACCTACCTCTTTACAGTGTTTGCAGTGATTTGCTGAAGTAATCGATGTAGCTCCGAAATGAAAACTGTGTCTGTTGTGAGCGGCGCATACCACGAGTTGATGTAGTCTCGAATGATATAAGAGATGATCTACATCGAAATCAAGCGTTCCGCATTCGAGTTACCTGATTGAATACGACATCCAACGCCGGAGTGAGGGACATTTTAATTTTAGGGCTGGGCACTCCCTCGCAGTCCATAATAGCGGTGACCTCGAAAAAAATGTAGTTGTAAATCACGAAAGATAGTTACCACCGGAATGCCTTTGCTCATCTCACATATTCTTTTTGGAAATATATCTGGATACGTGAAATTACTCATTGAGAACAGGAGGCTGACGAAATATGAGTACCATATGAGTCACAGTTACCCAAAGAAAAAGCATGAGCCAGCAACGAAACAATAGACAACAAACATTACACCGTATTGAGCCAAGATACAAAACACGGCCAACAATCCAAGGAGTTTCCAGTTCATCTGGGATAATGTAGTGTTGGAGGTATTTGTTACGGCGCCTACATCGAAGACTTCAGACTGAAACAGAAGAAAACACTTTTAAGTACAACGTATTAGTGGTTGTGAAGTTGACAGGATACCAAGGGTTCCTACCACTGTGAAGTGGACTCACGTAAAAGCATTTCCGATACATGTTTAGAACAAAAATGAAATGGAAATTTCTACACCGGGAAATCCAGATGAGGAACAAAACGTCGGCCGAATCCAGTTCGACTGTCTGTGCATTGAAAACAACTAAGGACTGGATCAAAAGAGTGATCATACACTATCTTCAGTGAAAATCCTGACCGTTATGATAGCAAATCAAAGGCGATAGTGGTATGGCTAATCAAGCGACGCATAGTATACCAAAGGCTGTGGTCCAGACACAATCATAGATGAAGGTTCCCAATTAATCATCAACTTAGCTCGAAAGATGGAAATCGTCTTGAAACAGACAGATCCAATGTTGATCGATGCGACCTGGATGCCCAGAATTCCTGAGAAACTAGCCGCCCAGATAAATGTGAGCATCTGTTGTAGCCTTACGTTTGCACAAGTCTGATATTAGTGCGTACCTAATTCTACCGCTCCGGTGAATACAATCGCCGTGTAAGTCCTGGATTAGGAGTGACCAAACGTGCCAGCCATCACTGATGTCGAAACTCTGACAAAGTATTTCCACGTGTCGAATTCAAGCTGAAAAAGTGGGTGGCCAGTTCGCAATTCAGCAATAAATAGTGAAGACACAAGCACGTAACACCAGTCAGAAAATTCTTACCGTCAACAACATCCACTAATACACTAAGGTTATTTTTTCCAACAGCTAGGGCGTGCTTTATGATCACAATTGTACGGCGACCAAGCATCAGTGCGGATCAGTGATGTATTGTTGTTTCTGATTATGAGGATGAAGAGGATTGATATTTTTGTCGGTGGTTCAATGACTGCGTCAAACAATGATGCATTGCCGTCGACGACTTATAGCATTCCCACTGCTTCTTCACCTGCAAACATTTTTCACACAACGGAAACAGAGGTCTCAGATGTGATCGCGCAACTGAAATATCATAAAAAAATGGTATTTTAGTGAATGCCCAGTGACTCCTATATATATATATATATATATATATATATATATATACGCTATGATCTACCGCCAAAGTTTTTATTTTGTTTTTCGAGTAATTACCAACAACCTTGAGGTAGCGAGTGAAAACATCATTACAAAACTAGGCGTGTCTTCCTTTTACCAAGAACTACTGGCCAACACCTTGCGTAGCCTGTCCTTGTGGTTTCGAGTGGTTTCTATCAGTTATGCACAGATCACATTATAGGAGCCTGTAACTCCAAGAATAGAGTTACAAATGAAGAACTGTTAATTAAGATATATCTGTCTGTCTCGTAGTGTTTACAAAGACGTTAGCTATTGTTGTACAGTAAGCACGCATTAGCATCAAATGCGGCCTACGTTTCTTCAGCCTGAGGATATCTAGCTCATATGGTTCATTGGATTAGCAGCAAACGTACGACGGAGTATAATCCGGCAATTGCATTAAACTATTGTGTTGTTGTTAACCGTGGAAGCAAATAAACCAAACCGGTTTGGAGATGCGCTAAACTGAATCCAAAATTTGACCAGAGGATGAGGCAATAAGGTTTTCGGTAAGATGCACATAAAGTTCGCATAGCAAATAGGCATAGGAATACAGAAGTTTCGAAAGGCTCTTCGGATTATAAATAAGGAATTCTGTAAAATGAGATGCAGAAAACGAGAGCTGATAAAGTACGAACTGAAGATGTTTGATAGCCGGTTTTGATAAAACCCCAAAATCTATAAACGCGATTCAGGACTTCCCAAACAGGATTTCTCGATCAGTTTACGTTGGAATCCAATAATGCCACCGATGAGCAATGAAATGGTATTAATGATAAGAGATGTTCGCTAGCCTGAATAATCTGTAACTGGCAGGTGAATGGCGATCTCTCGATTTATAAACATGAGTTAGGCTTTCCCCATTTCATTCAGTTCTATGGCATCCCCAGAATGAGTCAACTTAGAGAACTTGACGTGCTTCCCTAGATACACAGAAGTCTTTCAATATTACCGGGTGCATCTGGTCTTGACCTGTCGATTTGAATGAGTTGGACTTTCAGAGTAAACACTGCATGTCACTCACCGAAAGTTGTGCTGATAGTAGTGGTTGCCGAAATGTCTGTTGCGGCAGGCTGGACGCTGCTGATATCGCTGTTCTATTAACGGTGGCGTACTGATCCCTGAATTTCTCGACAACCTCATGATTTGCTTGGGTCAACTTCAACGCTCTTTAGAAAGGAAGTTGTCTTTTTGTGCTAGTCCGATCATTTTGTATTGTGCTTCAAGGCGATTATAGCGAATTTCTGATATGTATCGTTTTCTACTTCTGGTGCGCACCTCGGTGTCCTCAACTTTACTGGGATGCCTTTGTATCGCAAATAGTTGTGCATGAAAGTGAGAAAAACGTTGGATACGCCATGATAGGAGCGAACCTGAAAAGCACTTCATAACCATACGAGCTATGTACGACAGGTTTGCTCTGTGGATTTGCTTCGGTCGATCGGAAGCCCGAAGCAACCGAGCCTATCCCCATAGAACTCCTGCTGAAAGGGCTCCCCCAGACGTCAGAGTAGACCCGAGTAGCGTTTCAGATCGGTTGCTTTTGGTTGATCCAAAAACGGAATAAATCAAAGGTCGGGTGGAGATGATCATTGCATCCGAGGAGCCATATTAATCACCTGATCTGTGTAATAAATCTCACTGGTGAGTATGTCGAACGAAGAATATAATTGTTCCGGATTTGTCTTGGGTGTCGTGACTTCTTGAGTCCGAGCCGTCTGTAGTACTAGTGAGGAAAGTTCTGTATCAAACCTTTACCTGGAAACCGGTCTTGCATTAGTCGAAGCCGCTCAAGTGTTGAAGTGAAACCGTTTGGGTGAAACAAGAAGGTCTCATCACCTAAACGAGAGCCCGAGATAGACTGATATATCACTTCTAGTAACAGCCAATCATCGCGCAAGAAAGCTGGAGGTACTTATAAACAAAAATAAATAGCCTTTATGATTCTTACGATCTCTTAGATCGTCATCATCGCAGACAGCTACACATCGGCCGTCCTTATTGATGCTCAACTGCCACATAACCATCAAAAAAGTAAGCTCTCTCCAGAAAGAGGGAGGAGAGAAGAAGAGAAGACGTAACTACTAAAAATAGTCCTGATTCAGCATCGAGGTGTCTACATTTCGTAAACAAACAACCGAGTTATAAGTGAAAATAAGGCGTCATCAGCAAGACAGCTTCCTTACGGCTTTCACTGCCCCGCATCATTAAGTGCACTCACTTCACAGACAACTCGGCCAAACAACGACAGCATTCACGCCACTGAGCTCGATTAGCCGCCATCTCACCTAACGTCTCAAGCCACCGACTCTGTGAGTCGCGAGGGCCCCAGCCCGGGAGACGAACCCGACCTACAGTGGCCAACCCCTTCGTGAACGATTTCATTTGTCTACGCCAGGTCATCATCTGCCCACCTCGCACGGTACGTTAGTCCGCAACAGCGTCGGCAAAGAGTGCTAGATGTGACAGACGATTGGCTGGCACCCTTAGTACATGATTTAACCATCTAAGTCTGTGCAGATGTATTGACCGAACAGAAGAACTTGTTCTGACAATCACTACCAAATACCCGCTTCCTAACCTCCTCGTTGCTTACTCGCTGGTGCCACCCGATACGAGCGATTGAACGCAGACATCGGTGGTCAAATACCTGAAGATGGTTCACGCACTCTATTCTGAACAGTCAAGTTTTGTAGCCGTCAAGTGGCACAGCCCTCCCTGTCACCTTATGTGCGCGATCCTTAAGCGTCAGAAATACCTCTCTGTCGCCAAAGGTGTCCCAGGTCGGTGAATACCGTGCTAGCCATAGAGATAGGCGCCCCTATTTTATTACCTCCACCGCCCGCTGATGCAGCTTCCCAGATACACAAACCGGTCAACAACCTCCATGACTTCATTATCTAACATTAAATCTACGTAATCACAGCAATCTTGCAGAAGCACTTTGCACTTTGAGACTGCAAAGCACACTCCGAAGTAGTTAACAGTGTTAAATAGCCCCCAGCATTGTTGGTGCTGCTTAAGACTTATCAGACAACGACACCATGTTATCAGCACAATGAATATTAACCAGTATTTCATCAGATAGGAGGTCCGCACCGACATCTTGTGAGCATCTCAGAAAGTCTTTCATTATTTCGTCTATAACAGAACTAAACAAAATTGTGAAAGTGGACAGCCTTGACGTACGCCGCTCCTGGTGCTGAAACTGTCAGACAGTTCACCGTAAACCCTAACCTGAGCTGAAGTATGGGAATAAAGCGCCGACAGTATGTTCACATACTTGGTCGGTACACCCCTGCGTTTAAGGCGACTCCGAACGCACCATTATAGCCGAAAAATACGGCGATTATTGGCCGGCGGTACAAATGACGCTGCTCCCGAGCGAAACCCTTCCTGTTCTTCCTTAACGTTTGCCTCCCGAACTGCAGTGAGTCGACGATGTATAATGGATGCTAAAACCCTAGTAATGACTGAGGTCAAATTAATCCCCCTATGGTCTCCACAAGAGTCCCTTATTCCCTTC
>LOND01001302.1:0-14091 GCA_014220965.1 Paragonimus kellicotti | reverse complement strand
AGGTGCCTACATCTCGCAAACAAACAACCGAGCTGTAAGTGAAAGTAAGGCGTCATCAGCAAGACAGCTTCCTTACGGCTTTCACTGCCCCGCATCATTAAGTGCACTCACTTCACAGACAACTCGGCCAAACAACGACAGCATTCACGCCACTGAGCTCGATTAGCCGCCATCTCACCTAACGTCTCAAGCCACCGACTCTGTGAGTCGCGAGGGCCCCAGCCCGGGAGACGAACCCGACCTACAGTGACCAACCCCTTCGTGAACGATTTCATTTGTCTACGCCAAGTCATCATCTGCCCACCTCGCACGGTACGTTAGTCCGCAACAGCGTCGGCAAAGAGTGCTAGATGTGACAGACGATTGGCTGGCACCCTTAGTACATGATTTAACCATCTAAGTCTGTGCAGATGTATTGACCGAACAGAAGAACTTGTCTGACAATCACCACCATATCCCCGCTTCCTTAACCTCTTCGTTGTTTACTCGCTGATGCCACCCGATACGAGCGATTGAACGCAGACATCGGTGGTCAAATACCTGAAGATGGTTCACGCACTCTATTCTGAACAGTCAAGTTTTGTAGCCGTCAAGTGGCACAGCCCTCCCTGTCACCTTATGTGCGCGATCCTTAAGCGTCAGATAAATACCTCTCTGTCGCCAAAGGTGTCCCAGGTCGGTGAATACCGTGCTAGCCATAGAGATAGGCGCCCCTATTTTATTACCTCCACCGCCGCTGATGCAGCTTCCCAGGTACACAAACCGGTCAACAACCTCCATGACTTCATTATCTAACATTAAATCTACGTAATCACAGCAATCTTGCAGAAGCACTTTGCATTTTGAGGCTGCAAAGCGCACTCCGAAGTAGTTAACAGTGTTAAATAGCCCCCAGCATTGTTGGTGCTGCTTAAGACTTATCAGACAACGACACCATGTTATCAGCACAATGAATATTAACCAGTATTTCATCAGATAGGAGGTCCGCACCGACATCTTGTGAGCATCTCAGAAAGTCTTTCATTATTTCGTCTATAACAGAACTAAACAAAATTGTGAAAGTGGACAGCCTTGACGTACGCCGCTCCTGGTGCTGAAACTGTCAGACAGTTCACCGTAAACCCTAACCTGAGCTGAAGTATGGGAATAAAGCGCCGACAGTATGTTCACATATTTGGTCGGTACACCCCTGCGTTTAGGCGACTCCGAACGCACCATTATAGCCGAAAAATACGGCGATTATTGGCCGGCGGTACAAATGACGCTGCTCCCGAGCGAAACCCTTCCTGTTCTTCCTTAACGTTTGCCTCCCGAACTGCAGTGAGTCGACGAATGTATAATGGATGCTAAAACCCTAGTAATGACTGAGGTCAAATTAATCCCCCTATGGTCTCCACAAGAGTCCCTTATTCCCTTCTCAAACATGGAACTATTATCGCGTGACACCAGCACAGAGGGATGGTCTCCCTCGCTCCACAATAGTTGGACTTCCTTGGCCTAACCTGAAAATCCCCACCTCATTTGAAATAGGTGGCGGCGCGAGTCATTCTGGACGCAGTCAACCCTTATTCGTACGTTTTGAAACTCGAAATAATTCAGTTGCGGACCTCAGTCTCAGTGCGGTGGTTTTCAATATTACGACCAGGCGTGCTAATTACAAGTATTTGTGGGGCAACCATGGTAGAAGCAGCGAGGCCAGCTAACTGACTCTCATTGTGTGTTGGCCCATCACTCTAACCTTCTGGACTTATTGTGGATGAGTGCGTCATCTGTCTCGGATAGTTTCACTGACAGGCGGTCTCCTGGGACCAGCTGTACGGATAAGCTTGCGATAGTAGTCTTGTTTGTATGTTTACTCATGAAACAAAAGCAGTTTCCGATTTCCTTACTTTCCGCCACTTAACAGGTCTCACGATCAGACCTTCAAGGCTACTGTTTTCAGCTTCCGCTACGGAATATTCCTCTACACACCTTGTCTATATTAACTGTCAGTAGGATATTCGTCTGCTAGCTCTAGCATCCAGAGGTTTTCTCCGAAAATCCAATATTTAGTTCAACACCACGAACCCTCGTGCCGCGGGCTACAGTAACTGCTTCATAAATTGCTTGTGAGATTTGAGTCCAGCAGCTATTAGGATCTTCGGAGTGAGTACCACTAAGGCAGCTTTCTAAGCTGGTTTGGTACTTATGTTTTACCGATGGTAAAGCCAGTTTCTCAACAGCTAATCGTTGCTGTCGGTGGGGTCGTTGCCCAGCAAAAGTAAGAACAAAACGACAACGTACCAACGCATGATCTGAATCCAAGTATGTGCTCCAATAAGAACGACAGTCTTGAATGGAACCCCGCCACCTATAACTAACGGCTATGTGGTCTATCTGAGACCAGGCCTGATTCGGAGAAGGCGGGCGCCAAGTATAGCATTGACGTGCACGATGCCTAAAACTAGTGCTGGCTAAAAATAGCTTATGCTCAGCGCACAGCTGCAACAATCGCCCACCATTATCTGATCGATGTGATGCTATCCCAAACCTACCACCTAAACGAGATTCGGCTTCACCAAGGCGACCGACCTGGGCATTCATATCTCCGGCCAGAACGACTATATCAGAGCCACGTGTCGACCGAAGGAGAGTGGCCAGATCCGAGTAAAATGCGTCCTTGACGCCGACGTCACTACAGTCAGTAGGAGCGTAAGCAGACAATGAATAAATTTGAAAGTCTTGCGTCTAGAGCTGGTTTTAACAGAACCTGCCAAGCGGACGGCACAAAGTCTACTGTTAACAGGAATCCAATCTACTAATGCGGCTGCGGCCGTCGTGCTGAGGACTATACCTACTCCAGCCTGACCTGTAACGGCGGCTGTGGAGTCACCCGAAGTGTATAACCAGTATCGGGTAGACAATGCGGGTGCTGTTAGTTCCATACGTTGACTACTGTCCTGGATTCTAGTCTCCGAGATACAGCAGACATCGACATGCAACGAGTCTAACGTTCGTGCGAGAGCGGCCTGTTGACCTATCTGTTTTAGCGTGCGAACGTTGAAGGCACCTATATTAATTCGCTTTCTAGGTCTAAGCAAGGGACGAGGGAGGCCTGAGGCTGAGTGGTAAGAGATGGGACTTACCGACACAGTGTTACTATGATTAGCTATATCTATTGTGGGACCTGCAGAGTAATCACCAGAAATGGGGTCGGGAGGGGCCTGAGAGCTAAATTTGATAGGACAGTGGGGGAGGGGTCAGCAGTAGCATGTTTTCGCCTATCCACCCTGCTGTATGCAGCAGATAGGGCGACCCGGTTTATACTGCGAGACGGCCGATGCAGTATGAATTATTAGTGTGATATTATTGGTATTGTATTCATGGTTGTATGTGGGCCGAGATATTGACAGGACAGTAAGACCTAGACATGAGAACCAAGACCGTTGACTCAAAAGCCTGTACCGCAAGGCAGCGGTTGGGTGGCAATGTACCAGAACTGGTACTTTTCCGGAAAAAGATGCCAACCTTCTTCCAACCCCCAACCTGGAGGACCAGGAGACTGGTTTGTCAGACCTCTACCCATTGGCCTGCCTGGTATGAGTGACTCTATCGGTGTGGTGGCCACACCGTCCAGTTTAGCCCAATAGGTCATCGAGATGCGCAAGCCGTCACACCACGTCAAGGTCCAATCTACAATGTGTCAAACTGCGTATCACTAATTACTATGGATATTTGCATGACAATATTAACAGGTTGATTTTCGAATATACGTTAAATGTATGTCCGATTGAAAGGACATATACAAATAGGTGCACTTTGATGTTTAAGTAAGTCAACCGATCTCTACGGCCAATAACCCATTTTCTCAGTTGTTCATCCGCTGACTTAATCTGATATGCGCGACTGATGGTAAACGCCGTGAAGGTTTGGTAACCCCAAACGTTAATATTCAAGCATAACAACCGTGAATTATAACTGCGCCAATCCTGGTCTCACAAACGTGTATCCCAAACTGAGATGAATACAACCCGCAGACAGTGGAGAAACCTTAGCTTGCAATATACTTTTCGTACTCTAGAAGTAGGATTGCCGAGTTCAGTTCCCATACTTCAATCACTCCAGATACACCTTCTTAGGTATACATGTTTGCTGTCCACTCAGAAACGGTGATTCGAAAAAGGGATAATCGAGTTAGCGGGTAACAGCTATTAGTATTCCGCTGAGAACTCTTAACCAACATGTGGTTGTTTCGGATGGGAACCAATCATGTCCGACGCACCCTGTATGAGGCTAAAGTGAAAACAGCTCGGCAGTCTGAATGTCACGTAAATCTTCGGAAGAGAGTATAACTAGCAACGTTGTCCGCATGCCTTCCTGTTCAGTGGATGCCGGCGATCATCATCATTATCATTATGGAGAGGAAAACATCAGTGATTTGCGCTCGTACTCAACTGTCAAATAATTATGGAGAGAACAATATGCACTAGGTAGTATAAGAAATGGAACGAAACCAACTACAAAAAAACACCTGCATTGAACATCCAACGCAAAGATGCCAACATTTCGCAAAACAAAAGAACGAGAGGAAATTGGGAGCCGGACAACATCCACAAGACTTCCTTGCGCTTATCACTGTCTCGCTTCAATAATCATCATAACTTCACAGATAACTTAGTCAAAAGTAAGTATGCATTAATTGTGTCCGATTAACAGTCATCTATCTTAACGCCCTTGCTACTGACTGTGTCAGGCACAAAAGTCCCACGAAGAATGGCAAATCGACCAACAATAGCCAACCCATTGGAAATGGAGCCCAAATTTCAATGCAGTTTTCATTTGTTCCGCTCGCACGTTATACCAGCAGACTGTAGTCCTGACAAACTGGTGACGGGAAATGACTCAGAGGAAGAGGAGGAGGGTCAACTATATCGAACAGCTTTACCGACGATTATCACTGGCGATATACAAAGTAAACCAAACGACGTAAATTCTTCGCTTTGCTGCACGGAGCCACAGGTAAAGATAACCTGGAACTTTATTACGTTACCACTGATTGTTCCTATAAGCTAAAAGGACGAATAGCAACGCAAAATTTAAGATTTTTTCAAGCCAACGGTCGGGGTCACGATAACTGCTTTTTTGGAAAGGTCAGTTTTCTGGATGGACAAGATCAACAACGAGCCGCGACTATCTATTTAACAAAACCTAATGAGTGATCGACTAAAGCACCGGGTAGAGTGGTTCTCTAGTTGCTGCCTTAAGCTTGCTGCTGTATGTCTGAGGCGTAAGTAGTTGAGTGTGTCCGTGCAACCGCGTGCATATGCTGAATCAGGTTCCTGACATTTTTACTACCTAGACTTGATGATCAGGCCTGTGCAATGTGTTAATTCGGAAGGGTTAAACTGACTAGGACATTGGTCTTACTAGGTTTAACCATGTCAACTATGGAATGCAACGGAACGCGGCTCTGTATTACATGGAGACCTCCATGTGCTTCTCAGCCATGGACACAGTTGGATCATATAGCAGTCAGTTACAGGTGGCGCCACTCTGTTAAGGACTGTCGTGCCTTTTGGAGCAACCACCTGGACTCGGACCATGCTGTTGTGCGTGCCCGTTTTGTTTTGTCATTTGCCCAGAGGACATGCGCTCGTAAATGCAAGGTAATTAACTGGCATTCGAGCGATGAGAGTGTAAAGAACGCTTACCAGAAGGCGTTGGTGAACAAGTTGCCCAGTTCGAGTCAGGTGAGTGATCCTAACGAACACTGGGAACAAATCGCCGCAGCTATGAAAACATGCTGTGAAGAGGTATGTTCCGAAGGAGCTGTTCAGTTGCGACAGAACTGGATTTCCATCACGTCGATAAACCTCATGAACAAGCGTCGCTCGATCCCACCTGGTTCTGAATATGATGACGACCGTCGAGAACTTAAACGCAAGCTGACTAAAAGCTTGCGCAAAGACCGTGAGCACTACTTGGTCGAACAGTCGAAAGAGATGGAAAGAGCCTTTTTATCTGGAATTGCAGAAGGCTTTTTTCCCTGATTCGTGGTTGTACTGGCCGTCGAGTCGGTGTAAGTGAGACCATATGTGAAGATGGTTCACTTATCACCAGCCAATCGCGCCGACTTGACAGATGGGCTGAACATTTTGAGGAACAGTTCAGTTGGAGCCAACCAGAACATGTGGATGATGGGACCCGAATGGTCAGTTATTGCGTTCCAGACGGCCCTCCGTCGGAAGCAGAAGTGGTCCTGGAGCTCAGGTTATTGAAGCGTAATAAGGCTCCTGGACCAGACCTCCTCTCCTTCTCTTTTCAAGGATGGCGGGGAGAGGTTGATATCAGAACTGACAAAACTCCTCCAGACGATTTGGGAGACTGAAGAGGTACCTCGCGATTGGTGCTTGTCAACAGTAATTCCCGTTTTCAAAAAGGAGGCCCGAAGTCTATGTGACAACCACAGAGGCATCAGTTTGGTATCTGTTGCGTCCAAGTTACTCACTGGCCTCATTTTACGTCGGCTCACTAACCCAGAGAAAGTCAGATACGTGAAGAACAGGCAGGATTCCGATCCGGTCGAGGGTGCGTTGACCACATTTTTACCTTGCGACGGATCTTGGAACATCGGCACTCTTATAGGCAGCCGACGGTCTTGGTCTTTTTGGACCTGAAGGCTGCTTTCGATTCAGTTGCTCGTAACGTTCTCTGGAACTGTCTTCTTCGCAAGGGAGTACCAGGGAAATACGTGAATCTGTTGAGATCACTGTATGCTCACTCTGCAAGCAGGGTGAGGGTTTATGGACAGCTGTCTCGGGCGTTCATCACTTCTAGTGGTGTTCGTCAAGGGTGTCCGATTTCCCCTTTCCTGTTCAATTTTGTCATGGACGACATTCTGGAGGGTGCGCTTGAGGAGTCCAGTGAACTTGGTGTTGAGCTTCTTCCTGGCGCTCGGTTGACCGATCTGGAGTATGCGGACGACATTGTCTTACTTAGCCCCTCTGCCGAAGACATGCAGACCATGCTGAACAAGGTGAATGACCGGGCTGGTTTGTATGGAATGCGCTTCGCACCTTCAAGACTGGGCATTTCCACTCCTACTTTCTTTATTGCAGGTAATCCGCTTGAGACTGTGGACAGTTTCACATACTTGGGTAGCACTATCTCGTCAGCTTGTAATATTGCTGATGAGATATCAACGAGGATAGCAAAGGCACGAGTTGCCTTTGCCAACCTGCGTCATCTGTGGCGTCGAAAAGACGTTCGATTGTCGCTGAAAGAAGGAGTATATAATGCTTGTGTGCGTTCTGTTTTGCTCTATGGTTCGGAGACATGGCCTGCTCGCAAGGAAGATATCAACAAGCTTGCTGTATTTGACCATCGTTGTCTCCGCCAAATAGCCCACATTAAGTGGACTGATCGCGTGAGCAATGTGGCGTTCGCCGGCGCGTATTCCGGGAACGTTGGGGATGCACGATCAATTGGTGAGCTACTCACGTTGCACAGCCTGCGATGGTTAGGTCACGTACTCCGCATGCCAGCTGAGCGTTTACCGTACCGGGCATTATATACTGAGACCACCAACAGTTGGGTGAAACCACGTGGTGGTCAAGCGACAACGTGGTCACGAAATATGAGAACCCTGACTGCTCCACTGAGTAAAGTGGGTAGGTGTCGCCTGCCTGGATGGGGTCCTCGTGATCACTCAAACCGCTGGTTAGAGACGCTATCCGAGATGGCGGTGTGTCGCAGTCAATGGCGTACCTGCATCCATACCATTTCTAGTTCTTTGCTTAGACTTCTATTAATTTTCAACCTTCTTAGTAACGTTTTCTTCTAGGATATTCCACGTCACTGTTGAGGTGAGCGGCAGCCCGAGCCACAGTACCTTTTGGTCAGGCTCATGGCTGTTATGATGATGATGATGATGGCTCTGTGGCCAGAGATTATTTGCCGAAGTGCATGTGAAACTTAATCCGTTTTGTAAAACTTAACCTTAACACCGGAACAAGCAAAATCCGGCCGCAGTACATGTTGGCAGACAGGCAATGAAAGCCAGTGTCAGCAGGTAGCAAACAGGAAAATGGGCTCAGTAATAAGCGGACTAAAAGCAAACACTGAACGTGGACAAAGTGATAAATGTATTGTTGTATGATACTCCGATGTCCCACTAAGACAAATGCTGGTTAGGATTATCTTCACAGTCTGTCATGATGAACAAATAGATGTGGCATATCAGAGTTTGGTAAATGGTTCACTTTGTTCTCAGAGTGACTGTTACATTATTGTGAACAGAAATGCCGTAATTCATTTCCGGAATCCTCTGACTCAAGTAGGGCTGTTGTATCCTAACGGACTGGTAACTGGCTATACGAAGGGAATATGGTGCTGTAGGTGTGCTGTACTAGAAAACACTGAGCTCGAGCGAAAAACCGAACGGAAACAGCTTACTGAACTTTGCTCCGACGGCAAGGAAATTAAGCAGGGCCAAACTAATTCACTGGAATCCATGAGCCCTACCATTTATAAAGGCTGTTTAGGAACTTTTGTGTCACCAAGTAATCTTGTTCGCATCATGGGTCAAGTGACATGTACCGAATGCGGGCGTTTCTTTGGCATACCAGTTATCACGGATTGTGGTTCCTTCGAATGTTTTGGATTGCTCGCCGTGTACTGAACAATGCACACAGTTGAAAGGTAGGCAATGTTATAGACAGATTTGTATTGCACTGGGACGCTTGTGGTCAGTAAACAGCAGTCGACAGTCGATCGTAAGGAGTTTGTTATCCAACTCGTGGACAAGATCTGTCAGCAAGCCAGAAACAGAAAACTTGATGTCACTGAAGTTATTTTACGTGAACGTTGAGGCGGGGCTAAATACATAGCACAAATATATAGCAGATGGTTGCCGTGCTAGTGTTTATACCACCTATTAAAGATGAAAAATCATATATCAGTATGTCAAAAATATTGATCTACCTGTAACTCGAAGGAGCATATTCACGCTTTAATTCACAAATCTACACAACGTATTTTGCAATTGTGATTATTATTTTGTGTATCATTGTTCAACAATGACCCACAATTTCCGCGAGCATATGGCTAACACGTTAGCAAGCAATGATTCAGGCTGATGTAGGCAGACACAGTATCCCAAAAACATACGACTGATGGTGAGTTATTGAGTTAGGAGTACAGATAAAACCATAAAAATGAAATGAGAGAAATATACTGCTTAATCATTCTGGGGGTAGAAACTTTAGAAATTGTGGGGACTGTGCAACTTATGTCTGGACTACTCGTTGGTTCGTCGTGCTGCCATTAACTCGGTGTACTCAAACTACTTCTCCTTTACTTTATGGCACGTGCAGCTGTTGCATGTGAAGTGAAGTTTGCATTTTGGATTACCACCTTGTCTGATACAAAAAATTACTTCAAATATTTCCAATCTCCTGAGGGAACAAGTTATACGACCTGAGCAATTCGCAACTAGTCAGACTTCATCTGATCTGCCACAACAGTGGCTCCTCTGGGAGCGAACATTTGAGAAATTTCTCGCATCAATTGAATTCTTGAAATATGAAAAGTCAGAAATGATGATCCGCCACATCGTACCTTTTGCCTACTCACACACTACAGATTGCACATGATTCAAATATGCGATTGAGACTTTGGAATCCTTGTATGTACGTCCCAAAACCGATTAGTTAGCCCGACAATTACTTTCCACGTTACAAACAACAAGATTGAACTCGAAATGGTGTAATGGCTTGCGCATCACGAGGACCTACTGGAATAAACTGGACGGTGTAGCCGCCACGCCGATAGAGTCACTCATACCAAGCAGGCCAACAAGCAGAGGTCTGACAAACCACAGCCTCCTGGTTCTCCAGGTTGGGGGTTGGAATAAGGTTGGCATCCTTTTCCGAAAAAGATACCAGTTCTAGTGCACTGTCACCCACCGGCTGCCTTGCGGCACAGGCTTTTGAGTCAACGGTCTTGGTTCTCATGTCTAGGTCTTACTGTCCTGTCAATATCTCGGCCCACATACAACCATGAATACAATACCAATAATATCACACTACATCGGCCGTCTCGCAAGTATAGTAAACCAGCCGCCCTATCTGCATGGACATACTACGTAGTAGGGTGGACAGGCGAAAACATGCTACTACTGACCCCTCCCCCACTGTCCTATCAAATTTAACTCTCAGACCCCTCCCGACACCCATTTCTAGTGATTACTCTGCAGGCCCTACAATAGATATAGCTAATCATAGTAACACTATATTGGTAAGTCCCGTCTCTTACCACTCAACCGCATGCCTCCCTCGTTCCCATGCTTGGACCTAGAAAGCGAATTAATATAGGTGCATTCAACGTTCACACTCTAAAGCAGATAGGTCAACAGGCCGCTTTTGCACGAACGTTAGAACTCGTTGAATGTCGAATATCCGCTGTATCTCGGAGACTAGAATACAGGACAGTAGTCAGTATATGGAGCTAACAGCACTCGCACTGTCTACTCGATACTGGTTGTACACTTCGGGTGACTCCACAGTTGCCGTTACAGGTCAGTCTGGAGTAGGTATAGTCCTCAGCATGACGGCCGCAGCCGCATCGGTAGATTGGATTCCTGTTAAGGGTAGACTTTGTGCCGTCCGCTTGGCAGGTTCTGTTAAGGCCAGCTCTAGACGCAAGACTTAGAAATTTATTCATTGTCTGCTTACGCTCCTACTGACTGTAGTGACGTCGGCGTCAAGGACGCATTTTACTCGGATCTGGCCACTCTCCTTCGGTCGACACGTGGCTCTGATATAGTCGTTCTGGCCGGAGATATGAATGCCCAGGTCGGTCGCCTTGGTGAAGCCGAATCTCGTTTAGGTGGCAGGTTTGGATAGCATCACCTCATTCGGATAATTGCCGGTGGTTGTTGCAGCTGTGCGCTGAGCATAAGCTATTTTTAGCCAGCACTAGTTTTAGGCATCGTGCACGTCAATGCTATACTTGGCGCCCGCCTTCTCCGAATCAGGCCTGGTCTCAGATAGACCACATAGCCGTTAGTTATAGGTGGCGGGGTTCCATTCAAGACTGTCGTTCTTATTGGAGCACGTACTTGGATTCAGATCATGCGTTGGTACGTTGTCGTTTTGTTCTTACTTTTGCTGGGCAACGACCCCACCGACAGCAACGATTAGCTGTTGAGAAACTGGCTTTACCATCGGTAAAGCATAAGTACCAAACCAGCTTAGAAAGCTGCCTTAGTGGTACTCACTCCGAAGATCCTAATAGCTGCTGGACTCAAATCTCACAAGCAATTTATGAAGCAGTTACTGTAGCCCGCGGCACGAGGGTTCGTGGGTTGAACAAACATTGGATTTCGGAGAAAACCCTGGATTGTTAGAAGCTAGACGGAATATTCCTCCTGGACAGTTCATATAACAAGTTTAAGAGGAATATCCGTAGGAAGCTGAAACGTAGCCTGAAGGCTGATCGTGAGGACTTGGTTAATGGAGAAAGTTAAGGAAATGGAAACTGCTTTTGTTTCAGAGAACATCAACAGACTCTTCGAGCTTATCCGTACAGCTGGTCCCAGGAGACCGCCTGTCAGTGAAACTATCCGAGACAGATGACGCACTCATCTACAATAAGTCCAGAAGGTTAGAGCGTTGGGCGGAACACTTTGAGGGTCAGTTTAGCTGGCCTCCTGCTTCTACTGTGTTGCCGCCACAAACTTGTGATGTAGCACCCTGGTCGGTAGATTTGGAACCACCCACTGAGACTGAGGTTCGCAATTGCCTTTCGGCTCTCAATCGTAATAGGGCTGCTGGTCCAGATGACCTCGTGCCGGCACTTTTCAAATGAGGTGGGGAGTCGTTAGCAGAGGTCCAACTTGTGTGGACGACGGAGACCATCCCTCTGTGCTGGTGTCACTCGATAATAGTTCCATATTTGAGAAGGGAATAAGGGACTCTTGCGAAAACCATAGAGGGATTAGTTTGACCCCAGTCATTTCAAGGGTTCTAGCATCCATTATACTTCGTCGACTCACTGCAGTTCGGGAAGGTAAACATTAGGGAAGAACAGGCAGGGTTTCGCCGGGAGCAGCGTCATTTGTACCGCCGGCCAATAATCGCCGTATTTTTCGGCTATAATGGTGCGTTCGGAGTCGCCTAAACGCAGGGGTGTACCGACCAAGTATGTGAACATACTGTCGGCGCTTTATTCCCATACTTCAGCTCAGGTTAGGGTTTACGGTGAACTGTCTGACAGTTTCAGCACCAGGAGCGGCGTACGTCAAGGCTGTCCACTTTCACCATTTTGTTTATTTCTGTTATAGACGAAATAATGAAAGACTTTCTGAGATGCTCACAAGATGTCGGTGCGGACCTCCTATCTGATGAAATACTGGTTAATATTCATTGTGCTGATAACATGGTGTCGTTGTCTGATAAGTCTTAAGCAGCACCAACAATGCTGGGGGCTATTTAACACTGTTAACTACTTCGGAATGCGCTTTGCAGCCTCAAAATGCAAAGTGCTTCTGCAAGATTGCTGTGATTACGTAGATTTAATGTTAGATAATGAAGTCATGGAGGTTGTTGACCGGTTTGTGTACCTGGGAAGCTGCATCAGCGGCGGTGTAGGGAATGAAATAGAAGCGCCTATCTCTCTATGGCTAGCACGGTATTCACCGACCCTGATATGTGCTCGGGCTGGCGGCGCGGGCTTCCGGTTGTGGCCTTTGCCGGTCTTGGTTTGCTTGTGTCTGGGTTGCGGCGCAGGCGTGGTGAGGGAGTAGGAGAGGTAAAGGAGGGGTGGTGTCGGTGCACGGCGTCGGGTCGGGTGTCGGACGGCATCGCCGTGGGGTGCGTGCGGTTCGGCGTGTGGTTTTTTTGGTCGGCTCGGATGGGCCGTGTTTCGGGGGCGGGGTGCTAGGGGGGGGCGCATTGGATTGGTCCGCAGCGGGTTTGGGTGGGGCGGGTGTTCTGGTTTGGTGATCTGTGTTGTCTATAGTTGAGCACCCCACCGGTTTGCGACGAGAGAGGGTTATGAGTTGCCTGAGCCGCCGTAAGATCGCGCAATGGCGGGCGATGTACGTGGTGACAGGGAGGGCTGTGCCACTTGACGGCTACAAAACTTGACTGTTCAGAATAGAGGACGTGAACCGTCTTCAGGTATTTGACCACCGATGTCTGCGTTCAATCGCTCGTATCGGGTGGCACCAGCGAGTAAGCAACGAAGAGGTTAGGAAGCGGGGATATGGTGGTGATTGTCAAGACAAGTTCTTCTGTTCAGTCACTACATTTGCACAGACTTAGATGGTTAGGTCATGTACTAAGGATGCCAGCTAGTCGTCTGTCACATCGAGCACTCTTTGCCGACGCTGCGGCGGACTAACGTACCGTGCGAGGTGGACAGATGATGACCTGGCGTAGACAAATGAAATCGTTCACGAAGGGGTTGGTCACTGTAGGTCGGGTTCGTCTCCCGGGCTGGGGCCCTCGCGACTCACAGAGTCGGTGGCTTGAGACGTTAGGTGAGATGGCGGCTAATCGAGCTCAGTGGCGTGAATGTTGTCGTTGTTTGGCCGAGTTGTCTGTGAAGTGAGTGCACTTAATGATGCGGGGCAGTGAAAGCCGTAAGGAAGCTGTCTTGCTGATGACGCCTTATTTCACTTATAACTCGGTTGTTTGTTTACGAAATGTAGACACCTCGATGCTGTATCAGGACTATTTTTAGTAGTTACGTCTTCTCTTCTTCTCTCCTCCCTCTTTCTGGAGAGAGCTTACTTTTTTGATGGTTATGTGGCAGTTGAGCATCAATAAGGACGGCCGATGTGTAGCTGTCTGCGATGATGACGATCTAAGAGATCGTAAGAATCATAAAGGCTATTTATTTTTGTTTATAAGTACCTCCAGCTTTCTTGCGCGATGATTGGCTGTTACTAGAAGTGATATATCAGCTCTATCTCGGGCTCTCGTTTAGGTGATGAGTCCCTTCTTGTTTTACCCAAACGGTTTCACTTCAACACTTGAAATAAGTGATTTAAATGTCCCAAGAGCGGCTTCGACTAATGCAAGACCGGTTTCCAGGTGAAGGTTTGAT
>LOND01001301.1:39978-51634 GCA_014220965.1 Paragonimus kellicotti | reverse complement strand
TTCTAGGCAACCCTTTTCTAAACTCAAATATGTACCGTTTTCATTTAAAGATGGCCCATTGTCATTTCACTCTGTTTTGCTGTCGATGGTTTGTCAATTTAGTATGTCTGAAAAGGTTTCTGGGACTTCACTTTATATGATTCAATGGCAAAGAATGACCGTGCAGCTAATGTGCCCTTGGTTAGGCCGATGGACGTAACGATTTGTTGATTCGTACGAAGCAGGGAGTAAACACCCGGTTTCCAGTCTGGCCGGGACACAGACCTACACCATCTAGTCTATGTATGGATTGCTTTGGACATATACAATGAGCACAGCGTACAGATGTGTTCATGCGATGCACAACAATGCCAGGCAGGTGATAATGTGCCCCAAGTATCAACCTTTCTGACAAACCAGTCGCCTGTCTTTCGGTGCATCGGTGATGAATATAGACTTTGATCGTTGTCCGAATGGTCGGAACAGAAACAGCCTGATGCCTATTGCGACAGCTGAAGGCAGGGCGGAACCGGGACAAGTGGCAGCCCACTGAACATCCCCTATAACATCGGAGAACAAGACTAAGTGAACCACCTCATACAGATGACTTAGGGATCTCCTGATCAAAACACTAAAGATACAGTGCGACTGACAATAGAGAAGCCGCAGTCAGCCGTATTGCTGCACGGTCATTCTTTGCCATTGAATCATATAAAGTGAAGTCCCAGAAACCTTTTCAGACATACTAAATTGACAAACCATCGACAGCAAAACAGAGCGAAATGACAATGGGCCATCTTTAAATGAAAACGGTACATATTTGAGTTTAGAAAAGGGTTGCCTAGAAGGTTTAGGTAACCGTGTAAACCACGAACAAATATAAGCAGTGTTCAATTTGAACCAACTAAAATACTGACTGCCCATCGGTAAATTAAGAAACAATTTAATAAATCACAACCAACTTAGGAAACAGACCAAGGTCTGCGAGCTCTAAGAAGGGCTTGTTTAACGTTCCAGACCCGATGAGCTTCAGAAGGTACACAAGGTGAGGTCCGTCGAGTAGTTTACACAACACACTTTTCAACAAGGATTCTTCGATTTTTGTGATTACTGGATGTTGTGTTCACCAGTATTTCCTAGCAACTTCCGGTTGTCCGGGGTTCTTTGAGCCTTTGGGATACGCTCGAAATTTTAGACAGTTAACAGAAAGTCAACGGGTAGGCACCCTAATCGCGAAAATGTCAAATCTATGTCAGAGTAATATCTCAATCCGGGGAGAGTCGGCCATCCAGCCGGATAGTCAACCCGGTGGAAGCAGAAGATAAACACCGAATCGATGATGGGCTCACTTTTTTCTAATGCGTGATGGTGTACGGACAAAATATGCTGTTTGGCTACACTCATCCAATGACTACCACACAGCCATCGGTGATTAGTACCTCTACTCGTTAGAACTTTGCACAAGACTGGAACATACTGTCCGCTGTCGAGAAGCATGTCCTTCACAGTTTTGCACATCTGCTTCAGATTATTCAAACGCTTATTTTACGATGAAGTGACAAAAAGACCAGTTAAAAAGTTCGCATCTTCCACCTAACAAAACGACTTGCGTGCATGAAAAAGATAACCAGTCCTGTGGCGCTGGTCCTGAATAGGGTTTTCGTCATTCACAGGTAGACTTTGACATTTACGGCAGTATTTCCACGCCCTTGTCTTCCATCGCTTGCACACAGAATCGTTCAATGTGGCGGACAAAATGGGCACACTGTTCTCCCGTGACGTCCTTCATAGCAGAATGGACTACTTGTTCCAGAATACGCATACGCCATTCCTGCAGGCTCAGTACTTTATCAGAACCACCATTTGTCAGAGCATCACAGTGAGCCCACAACTGATGCTCCATCCTCGCCTTCATCATGCTCCAGACGTTCTTAATGGGATTTAACAGGGCCAATACGGTGCTAATTGCAATAGCTGCTCCTCTTGATAAATATCTTTGGAAAAGATGCTTTCCAAATCAGTATGATAAGGCCGCATTGTCAAAAATTGACCACTATGTTGACATAGCTGCGCCGATCTTCAGTTTATCCATCAGAGCACACAACCATTGTCTACAGTCAGTACTGTTGTAGATAACCCTTCGTACTGTAAAGGTCGAAATATAGCTTTCTGTATTGCTCCAATCAAATGTGTCCTGGCCACTGTTGTTGGTGACAGAAATGCATGCTTTCGTTCCCTTCAAAGAACGTCCCATCGACCTTGTGCAAAACAAGTTGAAGTTCGTCTCATCAATCCAGCAAAGAGTCTTGGAGCTCGCATAGCACTCCAACAATCGATAAACAAAATGCCGTCGTACCGTTTGATTCTTATCGATGTTCATGCTGACGGGATGTTAGCACAGACCATCAAACCATCGAATGATAGTAGTTGTCGATACTTCACACGCATTTTGATAAACGCGAGTCAATGTCGGGTTTATGAAAATCCATCCCAGCAACATGCCCATTTCTGATTCATTCAAAATTTTATTCTAATGCCCTCAGCGTGGTCGCGTTTCGCAACTGGTACAATCGACAGGAAGTCACTTATAGGTGGTCTTGCAACTGATTCCATTTAGGCGAGCTACCATGCGCCAATCATCGCCTTCTTTCGAAAGCTTCAATAATGCGCCTGCATGTATTGGGACTGATGCGGTTGTATCTATCATCCATGGCTGAGTTCGAAATACTAAAGCATGTTTACGAAGCCAGTTGATCGCACCACTGTTGTAGACCACAGGGTAATTAACGGTATTCGTTGGTTCGTGCTCCCTGTTCCCTGTAGGCCGGACTCTATATCCCGATTAGACCGAATAACGACTTTGACAACTCAAGTAGTCCATCAGAGATCGTTCTACAGCAGTAATCAATGCGTGCAATCGAAATCAAAAGCCGCAAAAGACAACTCTACTGGACCAATTATAAACCACTTTTGTGGCCTGAAAATGCAACGGGGAAATTCTACTGTCTCAAAAGAGAAGACTTTTGTACAGACGATACTTTCTTATGCCTAAGAGAGAAACCAGTATGAAAAAAGGCAAGCACTGTATGAATGTAGGCACGCCATTGATTTAGGTACACTGCCATCCCGGATAGCGTTTCTGGCTAGAGATTTGGGTGGTCGCGAGGACGACAACCGGGCAGGCGACATCTAAACCACCTTATTTAACGGACCAGCCAGGACTTTCGTATTTCAGGACGTTGGTTGACAGCTGCATTTCCAACACGATGTGGCATATAATCAGTTAGTGCATCGCCTAGAATGAGAACAGACTGCTAACGTGCTGTGGTAACGTCACCAGCGCGTTATCACGCTTGCAATAAAAAACTACTACTTGTAACATTGGAGATTCGTCTCGCACTGTCAGCGCTTTGCTGCAGCTTAACAAATTGATTCTCTCGTTCTATAGTTTGTTCAACGCGACTCCTAGATGTTACTGCATTAGCAACCAAATGTTCATACGACGTAATCTTCTAGGTACGTGCTACAGAAGTGTATACTGCGGTTATTTCGGCTTGCTAACGTTGACCTCTTGCTTCTAATAATTTTAAGATTAAAGTTTATGGAGACATTCTATTTAGGTTCATCCAATATTTCTTACAATAACCTCGTTGTTATCGTATCACCGTTGACCCGTGCAAAAGCAATTGCGCAGACTGGTACACACAACAATAAATTAAAAACCGTATTGAACAGCTTTTCTTCATGGATTTATGGTTCAATACAGCCGTGGCAAAGTAAATATTCGACTTATCTGTGCCGCTTGTACCATCACCAGATCCTACAGTTGCACATTTTGTCGTTGTGAGTTGACTTCTCTATGGACGTTTTCTACGTGCAGCCGATGCACCGTTATATTTCCTGATGAACTAAATGAGAACCCGTCACAACGGAAATGGACCTTGACACGATCGACTGGATCGAACGCACCTTACGTGTCGATAAACACGGCAATTGTTAGCAGGCGGTACGAATGACTACTCCGGAAGTGGAAGTTTGATCGATACACCTGTGTCGACTCATCCCATACATCTACATTTTTTCAGTCACTTAAACGTAGGGGGTGTGCCGACCAAGTATGTGAACATACTGTCGGCGCTTTATTCCCATACTTCAGCTCAGGTTAGGGTTTACGGTGAACTGTCTGACAGTTTCAGCACCAGGAGCGGCGTACGTCAAGGCTGTCCCCTTTCACCATTTTTGTTCAACTTTGTCATAGACGAAATAATGGAGGACTGTCTGCGGCACTCACAAGATGCCGGCGTGGACCTCCTACCTGGTGAAAGACTGACTGATCTTGATTATGCTGACGACAACGTGTTGTCTGACAAGTTTTAAGCAGCACGGACAATTTGAGACGTTGTTCCACGTCCTGCCAAATTCTTCGTAATGCGCCTTGAAAAGTCAAAGTACAGCGCTCTGTTTACGTAGATCTTAGAGAATATCAGATAATGGAGTTGTGGAGGCTACTAACCGATTTATGTACTTAGGAAATTGTACCAGTGGCGGTGGAATGAAGTAAACTTTTTTACCTTCAAGGTCAGGGCGGAATTCGCCAATCTAGGATTTCCCTGGCGACAGCGAGGCATCTCTGAGGCTTAAGGATGACAAGTATAAGGCGACTGTGCGGGCTGTTGCTTTATGGGCCCGCCTTTATACCCACAGGACGTGAACCGTCTTCAGATATTTGACCACCGATGTCTGCGTTCGATCGCTCGTATCGGGTGGCACCAGCGAGTGAGCAACGAGGAGGTTAGGAAGCGGGTATTTGGTAGTGATTGTCAAACGAGTTCTTTTGTTCAATCTTACATTTGCACAGACTTAGATGGTTAGACCATGTACTAAAGATGCCTGCCAGTCATTTTCCGAACACTCTTTGCCGATGTTGCGGCCGACCGACGTGAGGTGCGAGGTGGACAAATGATGACCAGACGTACAAAAGTGAAGACGTCTACCAGAGAGTTGGCCACAGTGTGTCGGGTTCGTTTTCCGAGGTGGGACCCTCCTGACTCACCGAAATGATAGCTGGAAATTTTAGGTATGATGGCAGCTAATTGTATCCAGTGCAGTGATCTTTTTATCGTTTGACCGAGTTGCCTGCAAAATTAGTGTGCCTAATGATACGGAGCAGTGAAAGCCGTAAGGAAGCTATCCCGCTTATTATGTCTTATCTTCAGTTACAGCTCGGCCGTTTAATTGCAGAGTGTAGACACACTGATGTTGAACGTGTGTCTAAAAATGGTTGTTTTAATAGTCAGGTCCTCTCTATCACCTCTCTATTCCTTAGCTAGAGCTTGTTTCTTTCGTCACGGCTGTACGGCAGTTAAGCATCAGCGTAGAAACATTGATGATGATGATGATAAGTGTGAGAACACTGTCTAATGGATACCCATGAACAATGATGAACGGATTACAAATGCAGTCAGGATGACTGCATGGTCATTTTAACGTCAACAGTAGCGATCTTACAGACGGATGTACGTAACTCAAAAGTTTTTGGTATAAACGATTTCTACAGCGTATATCTGTCGATAGGTCATCTGTGTTGCAATATTCGATAACATGTGTGCACCAATTATTCACATACTCAAACAACAACTTGCCAAGCATTTCCTTAGAACTTAATCTTGAATAAGGTGGAGCAATATTGAGAGTAGGTAGTCATTTCATTTGTTTCGATCCAAACATATACGCATTTATCTAAAAGTGTATAAACAAGAACTCAACCGGTGCACAGAAAATTGCATTAAACGAAAGCAACAAGAAACAATTTACACAGGTTTATAGTCTAATTTAGTTTCGAGTTTCTTTGCATCATTGATTTTACGAACAGCCTTCATGAAATCTTCCTCAACTGTATAGTCCCTCTCGGCGCGGATTGCGAACATACCTATAAAAAAAATGTGGTAGATATTGAAGTAGCTATGGGAAAACAGTAACACATTCCGCGCTCCAAACCCAAATGAAAGTGGGTCCCAATTTATGTGAGGCGGAGAGGCCACCGCGATTGACTTAATAACTTGTAAATGAAGTTTAATGCATACGAGCTGTGAATTGTAGTACGAAGGGCGAGTGTCTGAATATCCAATCGTAAGATGCATGATCACGTTTAGAAAGCATTAGGGAACATTAGATCAGTTGGGTTAAGTAAATGTGTAGAATGTTACACTGCAACACACGGCGAACTCTCGTCCAACCTACCCGCCTCTGTACAAACGTTGCGCAGATCTGCACCATTGAAACCGTCGGACAGCTTCACAATGGCTTCCCAATCTGCAAGTCAAGATGAAGGTTCAGTCTAGCATGATCAGATTTGGATGGGAAAAATAGTGAACTTCAAATACAGTAACCATTCTAGTGGGTTTCTGATCAACTTTGTTGACGGATGCTTACTAAGTAAACACTTATTGCAGTTTTTCATTTTCGTGAAATCAGAATTAGACTGAAGGAATAGGTTAACTCAAATCTCGTATGTGCATCAAAGTTGAGTTTTGTGTTCTGACGGGAAAATTGTACCAGAAACTATCTGATGTATTGGGACAGCGGACAAACTGCTGTGGGTTTAGCAGAGATTTTTGGTATTCCATTTGCTACCAATCAGCGTAGCATAGACATCAGAGTACACATCTAATTTGTGGTTCGTGTCGAAGCTCATTCACGTATGAACATTTTGATCACTGTGTGTGTATAGGTTAATCGTTCCAGTGGTTCCCTATATTCATTGTCACAAAGGTGCTTAAGTTCAATTGCAAAAGGGAGTTTCGTCTAATTTTCGGTAAAAACAACATATGAGGATGGTCAAGTTTGAAAGTTGTACCACAGAGCAAGATAATTTTACGCTGTAGACATCCTGAAACAAGAGGAGTCTTGGGAAGAACCAACTCCACTGTTGACAGTCCAAAAAAATTGCGAAGCCACCTCTGTAAACAACAGATGGCCAAAAGCTAACTATCGATTGTTTCGATAAGGCACGTGGTTGTCAACCTGCCCTCCAAAGATGATCATTTAGTTAACGATACAAGTTAGAAATTACGATGGGCACTGAAACTCACTCTGCCGACGAATGACGCAGGCTACCCTCCATCAGAAGAATCGTTCTCAATGTTTCTCACTGCAGCATATTATATCTTCCTACCTATCACTCGATTTACCAGTTCACCTGCAGTTGTAGTGACGTTTATATCAAAAGAACAGGACGGAACCTACGACAGCAGATGGTGAAGTGCCCATTTAAGTGATTATCGAGAACAACAATGTAAGGAGCGTTTGCAACTAAATGTTCCTGCAGAAACCCGGTGTCTTCGTGTCTTGGAGATAAATCACTCGGTTGACCCCACTAATTGATTCAAGGTTGTAATTGAGCCATCGAAAGGCGAGGCCGCTAGCGTTTACTGAGGCAATACTTATTAAAACAGCTGTTCGAGTCTCCGAGTTTAGAAGATAGCAGACAGTGCCACGGACTAGAAATCAAAAGTAGGCTGATAGTGGAACTCATGCTGACTGGAAAAAGTGCACGCTACGCTGTTGCAGAAATAACGATTAGGCACTGCACAATGAACATTATTCAATGAACAAGATGTGAATGACACACTGAACGCTCAACGGCTGCATCGTGAGTCTCAATAGAAAAACAGTAAAGCGGCAACGCAGAAATGTGGTGATATCCGACAACCCTGCCCTTCCTACAGAAGCTGACTATAGTAATATAGAAATTATTTTCTGGCCGGTAGTATTATACAGGCAATCGAGAAAAAATATCCAAAATACTCTCCAGGAACAAGGTAAACGAAATCGTCACATACCGGCAAAGAAAAACGGTCACGTTTTCTCGAAGCAACAAAGGGTCATCAGCATTAGAGAGCATTACACCAGTAGTGAACACTGATGCTTAACTGCCACATAACCACGGAGGGAAAAATGTCTATACAGGCAGAGAAGGAAAACACAAGGGGAGGAAACATACCTACAAAAAAAGCTACGCTTATTTTCAAACATTGAACATCAATGCATATACACCTCGCAAGCAAACAACCGAGCTGTAAGTGAACGTGAGATTGGTGTCATCGGTGTTAAACGCATGCAGCATATTCTGAGAGAACTCAGTCTCACAGACGCGATACCTTTCGCTGACGAAGGAAACGTACTTCCGAGAAAATGCTGATTCGGCTGATAGGGTGTCATAACCTCTATTCGGTCCAGGATGATCAAGGCAGATCCGGTTGAGGGTACATTAAAATGGCTGGAGAATTGCAAATATCGCATAGGATCCGCTTCGTCGGTCAGTGTAACTTCCATTTCGTTCTACTTTTACGAACAACGCTTCGCGGATCAGCCGGACCGGGTAAACTTGTTTTTCCTTGTCGATGCAAATTATGCTTTATTTCTACTTCTGGAGTGAACAACGATTGCTACATCCAACTTCTTGCCATCGGGCGGTCATAGTAAGAACTAACCCTATCAGTTTAAGTTGTAAACTTTTGGAAAGAACAAAAGTAGCTTCAACAAGGAAATAGTCTCTATCTGCATGACCACTGCATTGCAATTTTTTTTGAAAGTAGTACTTCATGAAATTAAATGGGCCACCAAATATGAAGATAGAGTCCACCAATATTTCTGAACTTGATTCATTCCAAACTGGCCTTGTGAGTTATATTGTTTAATATGAAACAATACATGTTAATTTGATGAAGTATTGCACAAAACAGAGTAACTTGTCCAAAAGCTGTACGATATTTGACGTCAATCTCGAAGACAATCTTCCCTTAGGCACAAGACAGAAGCCATTGTGCAGAAGCCTTTCGTTTTACGGCAGTAGAATTTCTCCATTGCATTTTCTGGCAACAAAAGAAACCTCCTGAAATATCACAAACTTAAAACCAACCACGAAGAAAATAATACGGATTAATGTAATCGTCATGTCGAAATATATAAAAGTGGAAAGAGCATGTAGTATAGTAAATATATCTGCACATAGGTCTGTCGACCTTGGACACCACTTTAGTGAACGATGCACCAAGTCGCTTTCCACATGTACGAGTTAACCAGAAGGGATGAATAAAAATGCCGTTGAGAACTGAGACCGAATATTTATCAGGCGGGATGTACAAATGGTCTTGTATTACGCCATAAACGGCATCGCCACAGAAAGTTAGGTTGGGAGGTTAGAGACCGGACGTCGACAATCAAGTCAACCGGATGTTTTTTTTTTCAATTCTGGCTGCACAGTCACGTGACATGCGCGCAAACAATGTAGCAGCATACATCATGAGAACTTTCTTAATAACCTAGGTATGAAATGTAACCATAGTTTGGGAACTAGTTTACACATCACATCACAAGCGGGCCAATTAATTCTCCAGGTCGCTACACCACTGTCGAAGCGGATGAAGGCTACCTCGACACACCTACGTGGCTACCGTCAACTGAAAAACAAGTGGATTGCGGCAGCAACTTCGCGCGTGATGAATATTACCACTCGGTGGACTTGTTGATATCCGGTCTATAGGCAAAAAGCTGGTGAGAACTTAGATCGAGCGTCAAATGCTCATCTGAAGGCACGAAAACGCCCGGCAACTGCTCAGCCAACAAACATAAGGGGAATCGTCATCTATTCGTATGAATAGTCTTCATGTCATGCAACATGACGGCGTTATCACGGTTTAGTGACCAGGGAACATTAAAACGAAGCAAAAGTGGATAGTCAGACAATTTGACTCAAATTTATAATATAAGAGGAACTCGTCTGTTCGCCAGGCTTGGCGTTTAGGCTGCGAACGTTACCCCACCATGCGCGCGTCACCAATGTGTGTTCAAGCGTATACAGTTCAGTGTGGATGTTGGTGAAGTTTAACAAATGTTTACTCATACATATCGGAGCGAGATGACTTTTTGTTTGAAATTTAAACTAGGTACATACAGTTGCTTTTGATCTTTTAACCCGAGTTCCCGTTGGCTGTTGTCCGTCGTTTGTGAACTTTGACTGGAGCAGCACGAGGAGAATGGTCACAAGAATTGTCAAATCTCGTCTGATTGTGGCAGGCCCAGTCCAAAAGAAAGTTTAGCTGCTACCGAGTACGTGATGACTAATGACAAAGGAAGTGTACAAACAAGACAGTCACATTTGGTATCATGCGAGTTGATATGACTAACGAAGTCAAGCGACCGGGCATCTACAAGGATCCCAAATGTTCGACAGCACGTTCACTTTACACTGCGCAACCGAACGGTCAAAGGGTAAGAATTTATCTACAAAGGACGAAATACTCGTTCGTTGTTTCTAATGTATTAGTAAGTGCCCGTCGATTGAAAGAAGCACTACAACTGCGTCTATCCGTGGAACAAGTGCAGAATATACCCGTTGAAGTACATACACTATATATATATATATATATATATATATATATATATATATATATATATATATATATATATAATCTCGATATTACGCTTGTGCGTTTGTATTCATACATGATTATTCCATAGAAGAACGTTCTAAACCAAAAACTGATCAATATACGACGAGAATACCAAAGACCTCAAGCTTATTCCGTACAGTCCACGAACTGTTCGGATGTACTGTGATTGGGTTCAATGCGTGATGGTGTACGGACAAAATATGCTGTTTGGCTACACTCATCCAATGACTACCACACAGCCATCGGTGATTAGTACCTCTACTCGTTAGAACTTTGCACAAGACTGGAACATACTGTCCGCTGTCGAGAAGCATGTCCTTCACAGTTTTGCACATCTGCTTCAGATTATTCAAACGCTTATTTTACGATGAAGTGACAAAAAGACCAGTTAAAAAGTTCGCATCTTCCACCTAACAAAACGACTTGCGTGCATGAAAAAGATAACCAGTCCTGTGGCGCTGGTCCTGAATAGGGTTTTCGTCATTCACAGGTAGACTTTGACATTTACGGCAGTATTTCCACGCCCTTGTCTTCCATCGCTTGCACACAGAATCGTTCAATGTGGCGGACAAAATGGGCACACTGTTCTCCCGTGACGTCCTTCATAGCAGAATGGACTACTTGTTCCAGAATACGCATACGCCATTCCTGCAGGCTCAGTACTTTATCAGAACCACCATTTGTCAGAGCATCACAGTGAGCCCACAACTGATGCTCCATCCTCGCCTTCATCATGCTCCAGACGTTCTTAATGGGATTTAACAGGGCCAATACGGTGCTAATTGCAATAGCTGCTCCTCTTGATAAATATCTTTGGAAAAGATGCTTTCCAAATCAGTATGATAAGGCCGCATTGTCAAAAATTGACCACTATGTTGACATAGCTGCGCCGATCTTCAGTTTATCCATCAGAGCACACAACCATTGTCTACAGTCAGTACTGTTGTAGATAACCCTTCGTACTGTAAAGGTCGAAATATAGCTTTCTGTATTGCTCCAATCAAATGTGTCCTGGCCACTGTTGTTGGTGACAGAAATGCATGCTTTCGTTCCCTTCAAAGAACGTCCCATCGACCTTGTGCAAAACAAGTTGAAGTTCGTCTCATCAATCCAGCAAAGAGTCTTGGAGCTCGCATAGCACTCCAACAATCGATAAACAAAATGCCGTCGTACCGTTTGATTCTCATCGATGTTCATGCTGACGGGATGTTATAGCACAGACC
>LOND01001301.1:4722-29822 GCA_014220965.1 Paragonimus kellicotti | reverse complement strand
TCTTGTGCAGCAAAGCCATCATAAGCCCATTACATGTGGTTAAAGATGCTAATCATCATAATCATAGACAGCAATAAATCGGTCTTTCACACTGATACTCAACAGCCACACAGCCATGAAGAAGAAAAAAGCAAACCCTATGTAGGAAGAGTGAAGAAAAAAGGACACGGGAAGAAACCCAACTACTAAAACAACTGCATTTTTATCCAAACATTCAGCATCAAGGCGCATACACCTTGAAAACAAACAACCGAGCTGTAAGTGAAAGTAAGGCGTCATCAGCAAGACAGCTTCCTTACGGCTTTCACTGCCCGCGTCATTAAGTGCACTCACTTCACAGACAACTCGGCCAAACAACGACAACATTCACGCCACTGAGCTCGATTAGCCGCCATCTCACCTAACGTCTCAAGCCACCGACTCTGTGAGTCGCGAGGGCCCCAGCCCGGGAGACGAACCCGACCTACAGTGACCAACCCCTTCGTGAACGATTTCATTTGTCTACGCCAGGTCATCATCTGTCCACCTCGCACCTTGCGCCAGTCAGCCGCAGCGTCGGCAAACAGTGCTCGGTGTGGCAAACGACTAGCTGGCATCCTTAGTACATGACCTAACCATCTAAGTCTGTGCAAATGTAGCGACTGAACAAAAGAACTCGTTTGACAATCAGTGCCAAACACATCTCTCACGTAGATCCGTTTGTTCATCATAGCGGATGAAGGTAGGCACAGATTCCCGTCAATCTTGCAACAATATTTCGAACTTCGAAGGAACGGAAATAATATCCAGCTTAAGAACTGAAAACTCTGTACGTCGAGAATGCCATGTCATGTCTGAGGAGCATCAGAGAGATATGTCGTTTATTTATGGTCAATGTTGAGGTTTAGTATCCACACATATAGCCCAACAGAAAATTGTGTGAAATTATTCGGCAAATGCGCCACACACCACTTTGGATGTTAAAGATCGACTATAAACCGGTAAGAGCGTCAGTAGTGAATTGCGTTGAAAATATTGTAGTAAATAGTCTGGCCTGATCTGATATTGATAAGGTACTGCGGAAGATTTGGTCTGTTGCACGACATATAAGCCGTGAGGTTAACGGCAAAACAGTGTCCTGACGAAAGGGTGACAACTAGTTGAGTGATCAGGCCAGTTGTCTTGAAATGTGGCATGAAAACTTAAATACGCTCGTAGAAATGTACAAGGTAAAATCAAGCAACGACGTTAACGGACAGACGACGCAATTTACAAATGGGGTTTTCTGTAAGCTAGCAAGTAAAGAAAGAAGCTCTCGTTTGCTGACAAACGCGAGGAAACCATCGTTTATTCAACCACTCTTCATAGACGATTAGCACCACAAGATCTAGTCGTGTTCACGTAAGAGTGCAATAGTGTGATTCCGATCAAGACGATGATTTTGAGAATGCATCGATTTGTTCAGTCACTAACTGTTTTGAAGGCAATATAATAGAATGCCGAAATTCAAACGATGAACGCGCGAAACATCTTGCGAAAGAAGCAAGACCCGAAGATGAGGCGGCCCGAAACAGGTGAACAAACATTAAATACCTCTTCCCCAGTTTGCAGAGGTTGCCGATTGATCGCCAAAAGAATCTCACAGCATCACGAGCTTCCATCGGGCTGCGAACTTTGTTGAATATGGCACCAGTGTTCGCAATCACGGCGAACAGGGCGCATCAGTGGCGCCAGTATATATCAAGCATGTTGGTGACCATGTCGGACCCCAAAAGCTCACCGCATAAGGAAACACCATCAAATTGACTGGCACAACCGAAAACTATTCTTCGTTTGTCGGGTTTAAAAGCATTCATTACAGCAATCTGTTTGGACTGATCGTTCTTGACAGAGTACTCCATCATTTGTTAATACATTACAGACATCTTGAGCGAATTCATCATTCCGTTCATCAAGGACACAAGACGCGAAATCGCAACCGCCTTACTGTTAGATGATAAGGGGAAGTCACTTGATGACAAGGCGAATTAGGAGTGCCCACCAATTGATCGGCGAAGTTCACTGATCACAACTCACAACATCTTGCCATCGTTGGAAGTGTGTCGATCGCTCACTTCTAGACAATCCAATTCGCGTTATTACATCTTGATCAAATCATCACTGAGAAAACAATCGAACGCGAGGCAGTTCACAGACTTGTCGGAAAAAAGGTTTCCGATAAGCAGGCTCAACATCAACCAACTGAACAATGTTTAGCGGAAGATACCGGAAACCTCACATTCTTCGGATGTTACCACTGTACAATTTGTTTACCATTTGGAACAATTCTCTGCGAATTGCCTTACCTACCGAGCGCCGCTAATGTGTAGCGCCTTGCGGGAAGAAGCACGAAACCCAGTTTCAAGGGAATATACCACTTGACTTTCAGCCAAAATACATGACGACGTTTCAGTACAATACAAATTCCGTCGTCTTACGAGAGCACTAGGAAGTAACGTGATACACGAGCCAGGATCAAAACAAGGCCAAAATCTCACATGAACGCGATGCAGTTGAAGTAATCGTACATAGTGGTGCGGTAGAATCGTGTTGTTGTGCGACTTCAATGTACCAATGGCGACTACCGCAACCTTCTTTTGTATAATATTTCTGTTGTACATAGTCTTTTGCGGAATAATTCACTTTCAAATGGCACAGCTTTCTATTCCGAATAGTGCCCAGCTGTTCAACCACTGCGGCGTGGAGAAAGTTCGAACACTGATCCAAGGTGTATGAATGATAAACCACAGAACAGGCAATGAAGCTTCGATTAATCATTAGAGTTCATGGAGTTAACATGCGAAACGAAACGAGTAGGACATCCAGGTTCGCGGATTTCCACCCGGGTCCCAGCAAATGGAGTGACTACGCGACTCTGTTCATCGGTGTTCTTATCGGAAGCAAACATCTCACAGTCAGTATTTGCAACTAAAGACCGATTTCCACAGTTCGTGAAGTTTGAAAAGGTAGGTCTATTGACAGTCTTGAAAAGGTTTGCGGCGAATTCTGTCCATTTGAAACTGAGGTGTGATGGTCGTTTGTTGGCCGGCGTCTTCAGATTATTATTGGCGTTCAAATTACATTGAAATATTTCAGTGACGTCGAACAGGGTTACATTCTCTCAGCCAAGTCGCTTACGGTTGTTGCGTGATTGGCTTCCAGGGTCGTTGAAAACTTGCCCATGGGCAATCCGACGACCGAAAAATTTGGACAAACCCACTACCTTAGTATTTTCTTAGTGGCTTCATATTCTTGGGAGCCCTGAATGACGAATGCCTCATTCACCGACCTAGCTCCATTGCAATAGTAAATGAAGTAAAACGATCGTCTGACGTGGTCGTTTGGCTTCTGATCCATAAAGGGTATGAAAAGGTGCAGAAATGGTCAATAATGGAAATTTCCAAAGAATCGCATTATATCGATTTTACGTCATAATCCTTTACATATTCATTCGTAAGGGTCATAAGCATGACCAAAAGGTACAGTGGCTCGATAAACCATGAAATAGCCTAAAAGAAAATTACCAAGGAAAGCAAGAAATGGATAAAACAGGATTAAACAGAAATGTTATGAACGCAGACACATCATTGACTGCGACACCCTAAGCAGCGTTTCTAACGACTAGTGTTCACGAGGAACTTTTAATTTGACGTTACAACGCGTCATCGTTCAAATAGTTGGGGATAGAAGGCGGGTTGTTCTTTTCATGAACGAATTCTCGGGATGCTTTTGATAGATCTTTCAATTAGATTTCCTCTTCCAACTTCAACAGTTTGACTACACGAATTCAACACTGCATCCAGCCAGACGCAGTTTTCTGTTTTGTCATATTCAGGATCATGATAACGAAAGCATCCGGAAAGCAAACGATTGTATATTAGCAGTTACCCTAAAATAACCTAGTCTGATCCAGACTAGACAACGAACTATGCACAGCCTGACTTGGCCAGTCAATTGACAAACGAAAACACGGTTTCCAAACGAAACAACGGGGCGGTTATCTGAGTCGACAGTGCCAGGCTGTCATGAGCCATACCATGAAAGCATAAATACACGTGTAAAAATGTGCTAAGCGAGAGCGAGCAGTCGTCAGCATTTTACCATGAAAAGAGTCTAACAAATAATAGCGTACTTCTCGATCACAGAACTGAATCAAATCTCTTCCGAAAAAAAGTTACCAGTTCTCAACATGGGCGGTACTTGAGCGTCCCATAAACATGGAGAATGCAACAAACGAGAGGAACAATAAACAAATGTTTTCCGCCCTATATAACAAGGCGACTGCCTTCAAGTAAAATACAGGATCACCGGTAAGCAGGTTACAGTCACTCTGCACGCAGAGACAGGATTATAGTAACAAGCGTAGGGTTTATCGAAAGTCTTAACGCTATATAATAGGTGTCACGTAGGGAAGTACGTCGATGTTGTTAACACGAACCTAGTCATTCCAACTACTTGACTGTGATTCGTTATCGGAAAATAGTGCATGACAAAGAGCGGCTCGAGATCACTCACTAAGCTGGCACGGCACACGTAAAACGAGAAGCTTTGAGCACAAATAAACTGAGGCGAGATCAGAAAGCTTAGTCAACCTAATCGAGTTTTAGCTTATTCGAAGACAAGTAGCACAGAGCTATCAAACACACTGTGAAATTCGTCCCACGATCATCTTATGGAATTAATCGGCCACCACTTTGGCGTTTTTACCGATTTCACCCTGGATAGGGCCGGTGCAACCTAGAGCTAACGCAACACAATATATAATCCTGGTTGAAGTCACTAAATACAGGGCTTTAATGGGACAGAGGCAAATAAGATATCGCAGTTCGTCAAACAAAAGCATATGCATGTTACCAATTTTGCGATCTAAACGTCCGGGGCGTAGAAGCGCAGGATCGAGGGTGTCGGGTCGATTGGTTGCCATGATCATCTTCACCTAGATGGAAAAAGAAAGCACAAGTTTTAGCACGTCCAGCTGATCACCTTGTTTACACGTACGTACGTAGGAAAAACATGTATGCAGTGAACATCTGATGTTACATCTGGATTGAAAATCACCCACAATTGACCGCAGCTATCGCATTCCCAGACTTTTCAGTCGGCCCCCTTTCGAAAGGGAATGCGACAGCTGCGATCAATTGTGCGCGGGCTGTTCAGTCCTATATGAAAAACCAAAATCCACAACTAACTCATCAGTAATCATAATACCGTTCAACAAGTCAATGATTTCTTTGATTTCAACAGGCGGAACAGTCCTGGTCGAACGGTCGTCGATTGGAATTAACAGGACAGGACAGTTACTGTGTCTCCTCTCGAGGCGATCGGGCAACCTGATCATTACTCACAAGCGAAAGTGGTTGAGCGTTCACATATGATAATTCGGTCGTGCCTAATGTGAGGTCAATGGCGCAGTGGTCAACACGGTTGCCTCATGAAAGCGTGGCCGGAGTTCTAGTCCCGGCAGTGGCAAGGATATGCACTACTGACGAGCTCTAATGAGAGCGAAACTCGAGTCTAGTGCTTCTTTTCGAAAGGGGCCGACTGGAAAGTCTATGGGAATGCGACAGCTGCGATCAATTGTGGGTGATGTTCAATCTATATGAAAACCAAAATCCCCTACTACTCATCAATAGTTACATCTATCAAAATCGGAACAACACCGGACAACCAGCGGTGAAAAAACGTACAAATAAAGATCGAACTCACTAGAATTAGGGCGGGTTGGAAAAAACAACGGTTGGATGGATGAGCATACTACGCAGATCATGTGATGTGCCCAAGTGGCGATTTCTCGTTAAGCCTTTACCCGCCTTAGGTATAATATGTACACAGGACTAACACATTTTGGATTATTACATACTGTGCTCTTGGTGAGGGGAAGACAAGTCTACTCGGACAAACCAGTCAACGACTAATACTACTGTCACGGCTCACTTCCAAAGTGGGGATACAATAAACAACCTTAGAGAAAGCTTAAAGTCTGCTAGTTTTCACATCTCTAGCTTCCAAGTGGCTGCGTGTTACCCGCAATAACCTACGGCTCGTCGCTGCTAATGACCACAGCTTCATATAATGACGACGATGAACTTATGCGCGGACACACTTCATGCTGTGGCGGGTGGAATGAAGATGAGTCGATCTAACACTGCTCTTCCGTTAAAAACACCGAACTTGCCCTAAATTAAAAAAAACTATACGGAATGTTTTATGTGCATCGTTGCCGCCTGTGTTCTATATCCGTGCTTGGACTGTTGTTTAATTCTCATTGGCCACGCCTTTAGTGAACAACGGCGCCACTTATTTGCGCACATATGACTATATTGCCTGTAAGTGTCAGAACATGGTGTTACGTTGTCTGAGCCAGGCGCTCATTCTATTGCTATAATCGACTGTATAGACTGATTTTATTTCTGTCAGGACAATAACACGACACTGGCGTTGCATTATACGAGCCTGTCCAATGACCCTTAATTTGCAACCTCCGGAGTCCTGTTAGTGTGCTGCTGTCATTTAGCCAACCGAAAGTGACCTTGCTCAGTGAAAAGCTACATTTAAGAGGTATTTAGATTGATGAGTAGTCGGGGATTTGGTTAATTTCAAGTTGAACATCACCCACAATTGATCGCAGCTGTCGCATTCCCATAGACTTTCCAGTCGGCCCCTTTCGAAAAGAAGCACTAGACTCGAGTTTCGCTCTCATTAGAGCTCGTCAGTAGTGCATATCCTTGCCACTGCCGGGACTAGAACTCCGGCCACGCTTTCATGAGGCAACCGTGTTACCACTGCGCGATTTGGATTTGCTGCCGACAGGTACTACGAATAGTGAGAGCCAGGAACTGAAGCTGCTTCGTCACTTGTTGGGCAATGAAGGACAAGGTCACTTCGACGTACTTGATCTTTAGTCAGAAATTCGGTTAAATGATCCTCTGGTTCTACTTGACGAACGTTTTCACAGAAGAATTCGAGTTTTGGAATAGGATGATTTGCAACCATTAGGGCAGTGTACATCCTGTCCTACCCCGACCAGTCCGACAATGCGATCACCCGAGTATCCTAACTGACAAAATCAAATAATTTATAGTCACAATAGAAAAGAGTAGCATCCGTGAGACACTACTTACGGAGTGTACACGGAAGCTGCCCCCGAACCGCGCTGTTAAACTTGCAAGTACTAAGTCAGCAATAGTTAAACAATAGAAAAACTGCAGTCAGGACAGTGTTCCATTCCCAAACCACCGGCAGCTTCTGCAGTGTTAACACTGTGGCAGCAGTTGACAAAACACAGACGGTCAAAAGTGTTCGACTTGTAAGTTTGACCGTAAAAGCAGTGGTGTACGCGGACACTGCTTGACGTTCCAAATCCCGTCAAGTAGTGTATTTAAGTTGAGATGCTCCCGGGGATACCTCGCCTTCACCATAGACAAGGGCAACCTTAATTAATAAACAACGTTACTTTCACTACGAAATAACGTTTTAAGAACCGAAGCTTCTTCGCTAGACATACGCAGGATGTTCATTTATGAAGATCATCACAGCGCAACCGCTGACACTGAATTGGATTGCGTCATTCCAATAACGACTATTCCTTCAAGTTTTTACGGCAGGAATATAATCAATCTGTCATTATAATCTTCCGTCAATAAGTTTAACAGTCACTGAAATTCATGTGTCCAGATTCAGGGCTTCACTATGGTAGATCAATACCTCGAATCATCATCAGCTACTGTTACCGTATAAGTGGCTTCTTCAAACAATCGAGTTTTGCTTTACCGGAATGTAATAACGGTTTTGGACAGTACGCCCTTCATTGATCGCACGTGGATCACGACGATAAACATATCGACATTAGAAAATATATACCTCAAATTGTTCAAGTTGCCGTCGGCCAAATACCGCGGTATATTTAACATGTAAAAAACTACAAGTGGCAAACGTGCCTCAAAGACCACTGGCTGCTTACTGAGTGTGTTTCAAGCAATGAGCGAAACCACTCTTGATAACGTAACTGTGCCCGATCCCTCTGGCCAAGCGAGAATCGGTGACTGCTTTCATAGTGGAAATCGCGTCGAATGATTTGATCGAACAAATCAACAGTTCCGAATAGGTACACCTCATGGCCGCGGCGCAAAATAATCAAACTGTGATGAATAAATTTATTACCCCAAACGGCCGACGAGCTACCCGTTAAGCCATCTGGCGTTCGTTTTGTTGTGACCGCAAAAGACACTTGGTCTGCAAAGTTGTTTATTACACGAACTCCCGTACAGGTCATGTTAAACATGGGACCACGAACACGTACACTCATTTGCACGGCTGACGTGCATTCACACACATTGGGTAGCAGTACGTTGTCATTCGCCCTGGTGGCACTTCCCCATAGTGCGTACACACTATTCCGATAGTCGCTTCTGGTCCGTCGTCTTCCTGGCGTTGAGGCTTGCCCTTTAGTTCCTGAATGTCGCTTGTGAGTATAATATTCGCAAAAGAGACTGCCTGTTATACAACAGTTTTTCCTCAAAGTTGGATTTGAGAATAGAAACTTTCTACCAGAATCTAGGTATGTTACAGCCCTCCTTTCCGTTGAGGAATTTCCTTCAGCTAAAAATTCCGCCGATGAGCCTTAATTAAACATTTTCTATTTAACAAAAACTCATGAAATACTCACCAGTTGGCTTTTTCAGGTAAGCGGTTTATATGAACAACATCTGTTTACTCTGACCCACAGCTGAAGAGCACGATTCCAACCTACAAAGAATATTACAACGGGTGGAGGGACTTGATCTTCGATTAAACCTTATGAAGTGTAAATTTGGTACCCCTGAAATCAAATGTTTGGGACTATCCACTGATGGAATCCGAAATAACGTTGAACACACTGGCGCCATTACAGAGAGTGTGTCCGAAATTAGGTACTTCTTAGGTAGGCGTTCGTATAACCTACACTATCTGCCAGACTACCACCTGGACAGAAACGCTGTGTGCTGAGAAAGGAGAAAATCATCCTTGATGAGAAACAGCGAGATAGTCGGCATTTACTGAAATAAAAAGACGTACACTCGTGCTACGGCCATTTTTGACGAAAGATGTGCATTTGTTTCTGCTGACGCCTTAAATAATAGCTTGGGAGCGATTCTATCTCAGATACAAAATGGTCAGAAAGAGGTGATCACATATGCTTCCCAAAAAATTTCACCTGCAGGAATGCCGTACAAGACTGGTGAAAAACTCTCGCGTGTCAGGGCCTGTGAAAAATGACACCTTTCTTATTCAGACGTCTATTAGTTATTCGCCCAGATTAGACTGCGCTTACAAAATTAGAGCCTAAGAAAGAACGGGTTCAAGCCGTCGAGAATAAACCACTGGTACTCTAGGCTATGAACTTATGACCTTCAGGTTAGATTCTGTCCAGGCTGCGAGAATCAGACTGTGGACGGACTTACGCGACTTCCATCGGATGTGACCGACTATAGGGAAAGAAGAGGAGCAGAAATACATGATTTCTGTATTCAGTTCTTTATAAACAGTCTATCAACAAACAGGAGCTTTAGTTGACAAGTGAGCGCAATATGAGCTTGAAGGAAATCAGCCAGTAAGCTATACGAGGCCGACCTGCTAACAATAAACTTGCCAGTAATTTACGGTCACTACGTTTCACATGAGCCGAAGGTTGAAGATGGGTGTCTTATGCGAAGGCTTGTTTATTGTGCAATTTTAACGCAACCCTCGGGTCACGGCATGTGCACATGAGGAATAACCATGAGGAGTTTGAACGAAACGCAGAACAAAGGAAACATTTTGGTAGCTAAACCTATCAACGATCATAGAAGGGTGTGAAAGCAACTGTGTCAACTGTGCCTACAAAATTCCAGGTGAGTTAATGTACCAGTACGACCTATCGTCCACCCAACGACTACTACTGACATTACAGGCCTGTTTAATTCAATTCCTCAACAGTATTGTGTGAATCAACTAGAGTTGCTCGGACCTGTGGACCGGGAACACAGGAGTTTATGACTGAGCGTAATCCTAGAGATGTCCACGCGTCACTGATGTAAACATACGAACTACCACGTCATCCAGTACAACAACACAAGGACCTCCGATAGCTCGCCAAGGGACGTAGGCTACTCGTTGCCGGTGCTGACAGACTTTCGAGCTGAAACGCAGATGGTGTCGTACACGCATCAATGCCACCTGTGTATCCCACGCACGTGAGTGAACCCCTGTTTCATTCCGACAGACCGCTCCTTCAGTGATCATCCAAACATTCATGAATGACTAGCGCTTTTATGTGTCAGATTACAGTTCCGCATTTCCTGAGCCATGCGTTTTCTCTACCGCTACCATTCACTGTATGGATTGATGCCGTTTTTATCAGGATAGTAAAACAGCACTAAACTTGGTCTGTTGCTTGTAAGGTGGACCACTAAGCAGCAGATGGGACGAATATTAGAACACTAATGAAAAGCTTCCTCATAATGAACATTCGAAAAAATACGCAAATATGAAGTCTGCTACTGTGTAGGTAGAGTAGCAAAAGTTTGGAGTTACTCGTCAAATAAAAGTGAGGCCATCACCTGCAGACTTTCGAATTCAATTAAGAGTGCACACTCTTCGTTAACGGTCGTCGTACCACTCATCAACCGACAACCGGTGCCATACCTCAAAAGCAAACTGCTCAGAGTTTTCGTCTGACTACTCTGTTGGGGAAAGTCTATTTTCCCCAAAAAGGGTTTATTTTTCGAGCTATCTTCGAAAAATAAATTGTGATTTTGAATTTCATCTTTTCGCGCCACAACGTGCCAAAACTCAATTTTGGCGCACGTTTCTCCTGCGTCTCTGATTGGCCCATCCCACTTTTAATGCATCAATTAACGTGGGATTCTTCAAGGCTGTTCAGAGACTATATATATGCAGACGCTGGTCTGCAATGTTACCTTTGGTTAGAGAGCAAATACATTCTCGACTGAAGGTCAAGGTCTTCTGTGTTCTTCTGGGGTTTTGGTTATCGTTACGCTCGGTGCTACGTGTTCGTGTTTCGTATAGTCGTGCGCTAGACATTTATCGTTATCGTTGACAGCGGGTCATAACAATTGCCCTCTCATGTGTTGCTGTCAAGGTTGATATTTTCATGAAATCATAATAACGTTGTCAAAAAGGATCCGTAAAACCCCCTCAAAACAAGATGTGATAGTTCGAAATAACCAAATTCGGGAGCAATCGTGATTGATAGCAGCCATCCAATAAAGCCGAAATGGGAACTCCGAACAAGTTTTACGGTCCATCAAACCCACTCCGGATATATCAGAGTGCGACTGCTATCAACGACAGAACACAACCAACTGCCAAGGAGACAGGTTCATGTGCAAAACCAGCTCACACGAAGTTTCTATCTCTAGGTTAAATGAAAGCAAGTGTGAACCGCTTGATATCGACAAGCAGGCGTTTCATGAACAGCGTACGTGTCAATCGCGCACATCTATCAATTCAACCTTTTTCAATAGACTGTAATTTATCTCATCGTCTAAAGCATCTGCTGACTCACGTGACTTGCTTTGATTAGCGCATCATATTATTGCACTGTATACAACCGTAAACGCTCGACGAATCACCATGAAACAGTTGATACACACAGTCAGTAAGTTGGATGCGACAGATCAAGGACGAAACCTGAGAGATGTCTCAAACATAAAGGAAACCAATAGTCTGAATTGATACGAACGTGCATAAAAGTGTACGTGAACGCAACACAAGGTGAAGACAACGATTCCCACAAACCTGGAGGAGAAAAATATCCAACCAGTTACAGAGGAATCTTTTGGAATAATCCAGGTGTTACCTCAACGAAAAAACTAATGAGCAGCATAGGAAAAAAGAGAGGCAACTCGCAGAACATTGTTTAAAAAAAAAAGAACTTTCCTCGCCATTCCAAGGTATTCGGTTGAAACGAAAGTCAAAAACATGGCCAATGACAAAACATCTTCACAAAAAGCACTTAATGCATTTACACGGGTTCACAAAAAGTGAGTAGTAGCCAACGATACAGTATAAGCTCAAAATAAGCACTGCATTGGGCCTGATGACAAACAGGCAGAAAACCCTATCACACGCAGTCGACTGGAGGTTGTACGGACGCAGCTACGTGGACGATCAAAATGACTAAAAGTTTACAAGAAACCGAAAAATCGCTAAAATTTGGCCAACAAAAACCTGCGAATAATTGAAGCTGCGAATTGAAACATTAAAAGGATCGACTAGGAGGCTATTAAATTATTTTTACCAGTAACACACCTGTCCCAAAGCATCAAAACCATCCATTTGATTGAGCAATTCCATTAACGTTCGCTGAATCTCACGGTCAGCACTAGTACCTTCTGAGAAGCGACGACCCCCAATGGCATCGATTTCGTCCATGAAGATAATACACGGCTGATGATCACGAGCGTAGTTGAACATTTCACGTATTAGACGAGCGGATTCACCGATGTATTTGTCGACGATACTGCTGGATACCACCTACACAAAAACGAGGGGAAATCTTGGAGCTGCTATTTATCAGGACTTACACACAACTTGGATCCTGATAGTAAGTTGCTTAGGATAAAAATTACTAAGTGCTAACATACAGTTAAGTATTAAAGTAAATCAGCGGAAACTCTGAAACTTTTATTCACCTTCGCATAGGTGCAATCTGTCATGATAAACGGAATTTTGCTTGATATTGCTTTTTACTCCTCGCACATCTAACAACGGAACCATTGGGTCATGACCGTACTGAAAGATAACCGCTGTCTGTTGTTTTCGAAATAACACTGTCGTTTTATCAAATGAGCTTCATGGGTCTAGTGGACTGGGCGGATAGCACTGCCGAGATGTTCAAAATCGACTGTTCAACCGCATTTGTTGTATAATCACGCTGGACGTATATGCCAACATGCACCTGCAAGTGAGAATCAACTGAAGGATGGTTAACATGTATCACTCTCCTATACCCAGCTGCATATACAGCGCGCTTCGAAAATCGTCGAAATTTTGACAAAATCTGAGCTCGGAAAATAAAATGGACGCACGTCTTCACATTCCGAACATGCGCATTGGTCAACCGAAGGAACGGCTTTGATGCAGGAGGGAAGTGTCAAAGATGACCGTGACGAAGGTTTAGGCTTATTTTTTTAAAAAAAAAACCAGGAGACCACGAAAAGGTCCGCACTAATTAATTTTTGGGAAACGCGGCAGTAACTCTTTATGATCGCTAGTCAACCCACAAACTCGTTTTTGAGATTGAACAACAGTGTCAACATCAGATGCTCACGTATATCGACCAAACAATATGCATCCACGCTAGCTGTCCCGACGTACTCCATTCGTTGTCGCTAACAGATGGGCTTTTCATTGTTGTCCTGTCACAGAACACAAATCTAATCAACGTCGAAAACTGTAAAGCAATTGTACAACTCCATTACCAGGAGCATACATCAGAATGATCATTGTTATAATTATGAGTGAACGTCTTCGGAAATCTTGAGACGAAATTTCAAGGAATAATTGAAGAGGTTTCACATGCTGAAAACTCGTTTCAGGAAAAGCAACAGTTATCGCATATCATTACACACGGTACACATAGGAAAGTTAGAGGACTCCGTAGTGAAAATAAAAACGACAAACTTACTTTTAGGAAATTGGCATCCAGCTGAGAAGCCACAGCTCTAGCGAGAAGGGTCTTGCCCGTCCCAGGAGGACCATAGAGAAGACAGCCTTTTGGTGGAGTTATTCCAACCCGTATGAATAATTCAGGATTCATCAAAGGTAACTCGATTACTTCCCTCAGTTCACGAATTTGTTCAGAGAGCCCACCCACAGAATGATAAGATACGTCCCCTGGGTCTTCGGCCGACATATTGTGAACCAGTGGATCCACTTCGCGAGGGAGTTGACGCATAATTGTTAACGTTGTCATGTCAAGTGCCACACGAGTACCTGCTTTCAGCTTGCCAGCCTGAAGGCTTCTCCGACATCCAACAACGTACCTAGGGCCATTGCTAGCCTTCACGATGACTGCGACAAAATAGGAAGATTATCCAAAGATGGAAATGCTTAAGGTGAACTACAAAATCGTCGATAAAAATGAGTGGTATATTCGGGCACGGCGAAAATTTGAGTCATGGTTGTGAGGACACTTCTCATAAGAACGATGATGACTATGCATCATTTATGACAGTGTGTGAGTAGTTCAGTCTCATCCATAAACAGTTCAGATACATTTTACACGTGCATACTCAGCATCAACTAATTCGCGCATTGTTTGTGTTTTCTAAGTGGCGGAAACAGCACGATGGGTAGTCCGACTTGGTGCAGAGGTACGAATGAAGTGAAATAATCTATCATCCACCCACCTACCATCATTGTCATCATCATCAAAAACAGCAACACGCCGATACTTAACTGAAACATAACGATGAAGAAGAAAGCAAACCCTGCACGAGAAAAGAGAAGAGGACTGAAAGGGACAAATACCTAACTAGCAAAAGTACCTACGTCTAAATTCAGTCACTCAACATCAGAGTGCAGACACACAACGGAGTCATAATTGAGGTATGCGCTGAATGAACTGTGCGGTGGATTTCCGTCACGTCCATAAACCTTATGACTCCGAATATAATGACAACCGTCGAAAGCCTGAACGCAAGCCCAGTAGCAGCTTGCGTGCATTACTTGGTTGAACAATCGAAAAAGAAAGAGTGCGGCTATTCATCTGGGAATGGCAGAATGTTACTTTTCCTGACTCGGTGTGAGAATGCATTCAAGTCACAGTCAGTCATACCGAAATACTCCCACTTTGAACGGCACTAATACTGAGGCGGGTGATGATATCTTTATCAAAGTGAAGGCAAATTACATCAGTAGCAAGACTCTGTAACAGATACCACGAGTGTCAGCATCTAACTAACAGAAGATCCGCATATCTCCAACCTGTGTGCTCACAGGGTTCACACAGGTGAAAACCTTCAAGTCATCCGGTTTTCCCAATATTCCAACCAACCCCCACAGAATGTGCTGACTCCCCTATAGCCCCATCATTCAGTAGGTAATTGAGGGAAAGTTCCCACAGAACAGGAGCACTGCCACGCGACACCGCTTTGCAGAGGCGGATACCGCGGAAGTGCTGTAAATTTTGGTCTAATTGCTTTAATGCCGGTCACATCAAGAACCTGCGAAGGCTGAATTGACGAACACATCTGAAATTACTTGCAGCTGTATAACTCCTTCGCCTCGAGTGGGGAGGATTCAGTCTATGTTACTCGTACACCAATAACCTACTGCTAGCCAGTGGTCCCTCAACAAAAACGACAGATTCCGGCCCGTATGTGGGCACAGTCTGTCTGGACTTTACAAAAGCATTATAAATGATCGCCAAGCTGACCTTGTGGAAAAGTCGTTTTGTGGAATCATTCAACGTTTGTTACACTGACGGGCCCTACAGTGCTCAAGTCCAAGAAAAATATTTGATCAATCACCCAAACCCTAGAATTGTACAACAATGTCAGCAGTACGTTATATGCATCAACGACCTTGCATTTGACATAAACAGATATATAAGCTTAGTTCCCATTGCCTGTTTACTTGGGCGGCAATCCAACTCAGTCCTATCTAGACGAACTTATTCAATAGTGGGTGGAAAACCGGCGGCGCTGTTGACCGCAAGACGAGCCTAATGTGGAAACAATAACTAACGAAGGTAAGCTCATACGCTACTCGGCTCTACCGCTGTGTGACGGCTTGTACATGTTCCTAGTTCGGGTCCCTGCATTCGTCGGCCTGAATACCACCAATCCTAAAATGTTAGGGAGCTCACGATCACTCTAGGTCCGCCACTCAATTACAGTACGTTCACGTTCTTCGAAGTATCATGAGAATGTACTAAACGATCGGGACACCCTCCTGGCCGTATCTTAACAGCGAGTGCTGGGCATGGCTGCACAAAAAACAGATGTTTTCCGCAATACTTTAGTACTGGTACAGATCCGGAGGCGAAATGCGTCTGGGTCAGTTGCACCTAGTTCACTTGTCTGACCTTTTAGACAAACTAGTAAGGCCCAGATCAGAAGTGAATGTACATGTCCGTCTGCTTTGCTTCCATCAAGACAATAAACTCCTCAAAAATGTTCAAAGCCTGACTATAAAAAAGGATTCGCCGGATTGACGAGATGCTGACATATGTTACGAGGTTTAACTAGATTAGTCTGCTTAGTCATCGACATCGTCATTTTTGAGAAGATATGATAGCGGTTCACGGAATCCTGCTCGTCTCAGATCACCTCTCGGTCAATCACGTGCTTCAACTTTGTAGCTTCGATTTCGACCGTCTGCGTCTATGGCACCGTTGGATTACGTGATTGTGCTTTTTCTCGTTTGCTTGACTATCGAGAGTCACTTTGATTTCCAACCGCTTGCTCGCTGGTTTGTCGGGCGCTGCTTCTGTCGGCCTGTTAGTAGTTTGTTCTCCTGATCCGCTAGAAATATACACGGTTGTCCGACACCAGGTTTTCTGGTTGTGAAGAATAAGCACGGTTGTCGCTGTAGGAGCGTTTCAGTTCTCTACAGTTTCGTGGGCCCAAATAGGAAGTAAACTGGTGGAACGTTTATTCTGCGCATTAGCCTGGAACTAGTTTTTCATATTACCTATTAAAATAAAGCAAAAAAGAAATATTTATACATTTATGCGATATAAAAGTGGATGATGCCGTTATACATACATAACGGTTTCACTCATTTTCGTATTGCATACATGTATACATATTCCATGTCTGCTTTATTTCAGTCATGAACCCTAGGCATAAGTTAACTATGGTTGGAGCAGTCATTATTATAGATCCACAATTTTTGGACATAGAACACTGTAGAACTTGTGGGTTAAGTAGTCAGAAGCGGAGGTTTACAATCAGCGTGTCACTTCAGATCACGCTGAATTTAGCCAGCTGCTGGGTCAACTGCTCAGAGGTCGCCGTGCAAGTGAGGAACACAGATATGAAACTGTCATTAAACAGATCACACCGTCTGGCAGATCCCAGCTACAATTATCCGGAGATCTGAGGTCAGACGATAGGCGACCGCCGGACATGCTGGTCTAAATATAGCAACACCTAAGCCCTTTATCCATGAAAGAAACACGCTTTAAGGAACTATGGATGCGAAGTCGCTCTGGTAACACACAGGCCATACTTATAGCTGCCGAACCACTATCCCTGCCCAATGCTGCACAGCTCGCGGAAACAAGCCCGGACCGCTTCTGAACCGCCGCATCTTCCTCTCTTACAATGGTAGCAAGTCAAACACCAGAAGCATCTAGAAATTACATGTGCTGTTTGAAGGGCCATAGTGTTCGCCGCCTCGAGATATACTGTGTGAACAAAAATAGCCGATTTCAAAAGGAAATTTGCTCGCCTCAACAAATTACCATGTCGGAAAGGTCGAAATAAACCTCCGCTCGGGCATTCACAGCAGTCAACCGAGTTATGCTATTATCACGGTGGGTCCGGTTTCCGGGTGAAAACTCATGTCGTCCCTAGTAAACCAACCCAACCAGCCTGTAGTGACAACGAACACGGTCAGTCCCTTTTCAAACACTTGTCGCTTTTCTATTGCAGGTGTAGGTACGAGAAACAGAGACGGAGACTGAAGCAGAAGTCAGCGTAGTTTCTCTACGATCCGGCAAGGTGACCTTCTTATCTTCTTCACCCTTGCTTCGTGCTGCTAACGATACACTCATTGCAGATAGCGTGCAGATTCACCACAGCAACAATATGCATGAATTTTACTCCACACCGCCCACTTATTCATTTCCGTCTAACTTTTTTATTTTGAGTAGACTGGATTGTCATACACGTTCAGTTCCGTTTGCTTACACGTCGTTGATTGAGTGAAAGCATCAGAGGCAAAACTTACTATGAAAAGTTAGAAGAGCCGAATTTGTTTTCGCTCGAGAGAAGACAGAGGGAGTAAGACTGAGATAAGCAAAATTTTCAAGCACCGTACACCCCTAAAAAGCCAATTCTTATGTGGAAAACCGCAAGAATTCCAGGGGTCGCTCGTTGAAACTAAAAAGGTTTGGGCCGATTAGCGAAAAAAACTACCACTGGAAGTAGTACTTTCCATCAGAGTTGACATCAAAAAGTCACATGGACGAATCCGATCTAAGGTTTTTCCGCAGGCTTCGTAGTCTGGAAGGTTATCCAGACAAGCCGCACCATTTCAATCGTAGCTGTTTGTCTCCTCAACACGTTCTTGCGTTGTTGCCGACAGCTCTTTTGTGACTTCCCCCCCCCCTCTCGGGAATGAATGTCGACGTGCAAGGCGGTCTGAGTTGTTGACATGAAAGGTTGTTATGCCCGTAACGATCAATCCGACCCTACAACGTGCTGCGGAAGGCAGTTGTTCTCTCCTTTATGATTTAAAGTAAGGATGTATTTTATTCTGGTTGTTGCAAAGCAGGATGATCGCAGAAGATTACCAGATAAGAAATTGGATTCTGTTGACGTAAACCGTTTGGTCCTCGAAAGTAAACTGACGGTTTGTTTAAGCCCTGGCCACTGTGGACTATTTTTAATTCAAACCAGCATCTCCTCGGTAATCTCAAATAATTCCTCGGAACCAACTCCAAGCCCACATAACTTTTATCTATATCCTTGGACCGACTCTTTGGTAATGTTGCCTCTACAGCGCGCCCAGTGACGGATATTTGTGACAACATCCCTGAGAGAAGTGATTCACGAGTCAAGAACTTTCTGGATCTGCAATAAGTTCAATGAACGTAGTTGTCTTATTTGAGGAGCAAAGCAAATGACACGATTACCTTTCTTGGCCTCCAATTTGGATTTGGTAGTTGACAAGTGTTGTGGCGATACATGTGGATTACGATGTTACAGGTCTGTTTTTATTCGTCCTCCGGAAATACCGGAAGCCTTGCAGATTTGTAATGAGCACAAGAACGGAACCTGTATCCGGGTAAACGAGTGGGCTAGCCTAATGACATCGGGTGCGTCTCCAGGCCGCAGAATAGGAACTGGCTTTCTACGTGAGGGCTAACTGCGAAAAAAGCGTGCTGCTTCTGGCGAATAGGCAGTCGCGCACAATGGGTGGCAGTACTACCAAGTAGTGACGGATTCACAGCTGGCGGCCGGGTCTCCTATAAAATACGACATGAGCTCTTTGAAAATACTACGACATGACGTATGTTACCCCACCACAAAAAGGTTTCGAATGTCCCAACGGAGGCACATAGACACCAGGGCCGCAAGTCGTCCGTCTGGCGTGCTGTCTGTATGGCGTACTGACATCTCCAGTCTCCGCCAACCATGGACAAATCTCGAGGAAGACGTACGAATCACTTGTAAGATATCCGCACCAAATTTAGTACGAATGAAGTCAAACAGTTTGGGCGTCGTGTTTAACATGTTATTGATAAATGGATTGAGAATAACACAACGTTATGAGCAAGTTGTAATACTCTACGTTTCAACCACCTCGGGTGGCCTTCCTCAGGAGTGTTGTAATCGAAACGTACGAATCACCTTGGTGATCACCGGCTCCAATGGGTAAGGTGTGCCGGGTACCTTAAATGGCTAGACCCCATTCGAAGGGCGTACAAACCAATTTGGTCATCCGTCTTAACAGCCCTGTCGGTCTTGGACTCCTTGACTGAACATCAGATCCGTCATCGTTGGTGAATCCTCAAACTGCTGTAACGCTTCGGTCGCGACCTGTTGCAGAGTACACAGCGCATCCTGAATAGATGGACTCTGTTCGACGGGCGTATGAACCGAACCACTACTGATCACCGGTTCCCAATGGACTACGAACTCTGCTTCGCCCAGCGGCCTTTTGAGCTAGCATCCTGTTGAACCAAAGGTTCCGGTGGAGTCCCTCAAGCCAATTTCCTTCTTTGGCCTCGCCAACCGAGAAGCAATCCGCCCAGACAACTGTGAACTTAAACGTATGTTAGTTACAAACTTCCGGCCTCCCCGTCACAAATTTTGGCCGAGGGATCGGTAGCCGGCTTTGTTCCTATGCCCCCTATTACAGCACCAAACCAACTTGTCCCACTTCCTCTTCTTGACGACCCCTAATCCCGTTTTCACACAGACACACCAGATAACTGCCTCATTTACTACTCACGGCGAAAGTCACAACAGGAAGGATAGTGTGCTAAACATCAAGGTGGTATCTTTGCCTGACAGTGAGAACCTCCTGCCTGTCCTCCAAACACCATATAAGCTTGCAAATAGGTCATCAGGCAGTTCTTGCGCGTACTTTGAGGAACCCCACCGCCGATACTTGTTTTGCTGAAACGCGGCTTTAGGATTCTAGATCAGTGCAACAACTTCAACCACCATCAGCCGCTTCGCTTTGCGTGTGCAATGTGCACTTTTTGAAAACGGGAATTACTGTTGATAAGCACCAATCGCGAGGTACCTCTTCAGTCTCCCAAATCGTCTGGAGGAGTTTTGTCAGTTCTGATATCAACCTCTCCCCGCCATCCTTGAAAAGAGGAGAGAGGAGGTCTGGTCCAGGAGCCTTATTACGCTTCAATAATTTGAGCTCTAGGACCACTTCTGCTTCCGACGGAGGGCCGTCTGGAATGCAATAACTGACCATTCGGGTCCCGTCGTCCACATAATCTGGTTGAGGCCAGCTGAACTGTTCTTCAAAATGTTCAGCCCACCTGTCAAGTCGACGCGATTGATTGGTGATAAGTGAACCATCTTTTTCACATATGGTCTCACTTACACTCGACGACCAGTACAACCACGGATCAGGGAAAAAGCCTTCTGCTGTTTCCATCTCTATCAACAGTTCGACCAAGTAGTGCTCACGGAATTTGTGCAAGCTTTCAGTCAGCTTGCGTTTAACGTTCTAGACGGTCATCGTCATATTGAGAAGCAGGTGGGATCGCACGACGCTCGTTCAGGAGGTTCATCGACGTGATGGAAATCCAGTTCTGTCGTAAATGAACAGTCCCTTCGGAACACAGGATGTTTTCATAGCTACGGCGATTTGTTCCCAATGTTCGTTAGGATCACTCACCTGACTCGAACTGGGCAACTTGTTCACCAACGCCTTCTGGTAAGCGTTCTTTACACCCTCATCGCTCGAATGCCAGTTAATTACCTTGCATTTACGAGCGTGTCCTCTGGGTAAATGACAAAACAAAACGGGCACGCACAACAGCATGGTCCGAGTCCAGGTGGTTGCTCCAAAAGGCACGACAGTCCTTAACAGAGTGGCGCCACCTGTAACTGACTGCTATATGATCCAACTGTGTCCACGGCTGAGAAGCACACGGAGGTCTCCATGTAACAGTGTTTCTTCCTGTGTTGGAATGCCGTGCTCGAAATATAGAGACCATGGGATGCACACAGCTGCAGCAGTCTGTCACCATTGTCAGTGCGTTGTGCCCGGACACCAAAACATCTTTCAGCCCCTTCTTATCCGGGGAAAAAAACGACCAAGTTGAGCATTCAAATCGCCGGCTAGTATGATGATGTCAGGGTGCTCAGTCTGCCTCAGGAGGTCAACGAGGGCATCACACACATTCCATGCCTGTAGTCGTATAACTAACCGTATGCGCCTCTCGTATTTCACTACATCGATATGCCCCGACCACGGGACTGTTGTAGTGACCAGCGGTCGTGTGGCTTCTCTAAGGATCCCGGCTGCAACCATGTTTTCCCGCTTGTTTGTTCTGTACGCATGATTCTGTGTACGCCTGCTATAGGAGGCCTGATATGAACTCAGTGCCACTTTCTTCAGTCGTGCAACTAATTGCACGCAGTGAACGCTTGTCCTTTTCCTAACGACTCATCTACTATTCCATTCTTCAAGGTCGTTTAGCTCGAACCTTTTGTAACGTGCGATCGAAACCAGCAGGCGCGCACAGGTTAAATTTGAATTGTGTGACGAGGCGTGCTGCTGTGTTGTTGACGTTTTAGTTTCCGTTTGTGTAAGTCGTGTGCATGGCTTACTGGGCCTTTGGCTCATGCTTGTCTGTATTGTTTCCTTTTACAGGATTGTTGTTGGAACCCCTCCTTCGGAAGAACGCTGTCCCCCGGTGTCTCCACGTTGCCCCAAAATCGGTCCGTAAGTGCGACGGACAATCAGAACAGAAGCGGCTGGCTTGCATGTTACATTTTCCAGCGTTGTTTAACGCACTCGAAGGTTCCACGCACTTTTCGCTTGGCGCGCTTTCGAGTGCCGCCGAGTGGGCGGTAGCCCACCTCGCGCTTCTTTTCTTTCTTCTCTTGGTTGCTGCCGTTGGTCCCAGACTAGGCTAGAGCTAACTACTTCATATTTCCAAACATTGCTGGAAATATACGGTTTGTTTCTAAACCCCACTGCGTTCTCTAGTTCGATGCCTGTTGGGACTACGTTTCGATTGCTCTTCAGGAAAGGCGTTCTAAATTGTTAGTGGACGAGGGTCTAGCGCATACCCACCTGTCCACTACACTATAACCAACATCCTGATGTAATGTTATCGATGATTAAAATTAAATCAATATGACAGGTACTGACGAAAACCTGCACTAAATGCACAGATAAAAAATTACAAACTATATTTGGAGGTGTTATTTCTAAGGATAAAACTCACAGTGGTCTTCCGTCAATTGTTTCAAAACATCCCCGACTACCTAATTCACCAGAAGTAAATTCCCAAATATTCCCCCTACCTGGCCAACACTTTGTAGCGCCTTGAGATCATCTTCGGCTTTTTCATACTCTTTGGATACTGCTTTCGATTTTTCTCTTGCTATGGATCAAAGCGAATGTTAACTGAATGAAAGTTCGAACCTTCTTTCAAACGGGCATCGATTTCTCGATGTTCTATTAGCTTTCGACGGTAATAATTAAGATTTTTTTCTCTTGTGCTTTCTGTTGTATTAGATCCTGGGACCTGAGCCTCCTACAAAAAAGTGAATGGCGAAAACCCCAACCTCACCACCACGGCCATCGATAGGGCTGAGTCAGACAATGCAACGCAAAATACGATTCGCCCGCGCACCCCGATGAACCTAAGAATGGTCAATGGTCAATGTCAGGTTAGCTGGTAAGCAGAGACAGGTTTTCTCCAATTCCACATCAGGATATTTAGAATAACTCGCCGATAACGGCGGACTGGGAGCCAGATACAGGAGTTCGTTCGTTCGGTAGCGTTCCGTGCGACAACTTGTACTTCATAATTACGTTGTTCACCCTATTCCCCTTCTTGTGATGAACATGACTGGCATTCTTTGTCTCATTCTGTTACGCAGTTGTTTTACTATTTCAATATTCTGTACAGCTGATACGTGGGATTCAAAAATATTCGCTTGCCACTTTTGTGCCTGATTACGTTTTGCGATTCTTATGCGTTTGATCGTTATTCTATATAGTTCAACTCTTATTAGCAGTATTTGGCGTCGCGCTTTTTCACTATTCACAATAGTTACTGGAATGGGTCCATTATCCGCTAATTGAAATGCTTGTAGCGAGATCACCTTCGACGTCCCCAAAATCCTAAACTCCCTGCGACGTGAGAGTTGCCTTACCAGTACCACCGTGCCTGTTCACATTATCTTGTGAATGTAAATTTACTACAAACCACTAACATCAAAGTTAGTGTGTTGGCGTAGGTATCGCAGTCTTAGTCGTGACTCTATAATGAATCCGCTTTCGCAAAGTCAATTCGAAGAATGCTAACCTACGCATACCACTTGAAGTATCAAGCAATTTGCTTGTGATTATTACACCATTCGAACTGCACCGTAACAATTTTCTACATTTTGGTTCAAACGTTCGACAGCTGTGTTCCATGGTGTCCTGAATAGTATTACCAAAGACTTAGATGGCATGGAAACCTTTCAGGATGATGTTATTGTTCACGCTGCTGACACGCCTGCCACAATTATCGTCTTATTTCTCTGTGAAACGGTTTTTTAACTTCAACGTGGCTGGTAACCCAAAAATGGGTGTAATTTTTCAGTTCTCCCTCCCTTACGACTTGGTTGCGTTGTTGGTAACAATGGTTGCAAGCGAGATTCACAAAGCTTAGCCTCATCAGTGAACGCGCCGTTACCAACTGAACTTTGTGGACTTTGTTCTGTTTTGAGTACATTGCAATATTATTCACATTTGATTCCGAATTTTGCCCACTGTGCTATTTCTTGTTCCATATGTTATTCATCAACAAATTCTCTTGGTCCAACAACCACGAAAAAACGGTTCGTACTTCACGTCATCATCTTCAAACTACTGCTGTTTTAAAACCGTTTTCTGCCAAAGATCATTCAACTGTAATTACCGATGCTTCTCCCACTGGAATAGGTGCGGTTCTTGAACAGTGTGGTAGACCTGTTATATGCATTTCACGTCGTCCGTCTAAAGCGGAACTTGGGTACCCCAACTACCCAACGTGAATCTATTGAAGTAAATTGGCTGTCAAAAGGCTTCATAAATACTTTTTAATACTTTCACTCACTACTGCGACAGATAGTGAAGCTCTAAAATTCATTTATCATCTCGGCTATCCGCAGGCAAAGTCGTCTGTTGCCATGGTGCAACAGTGAAGCACTGATCGTAGTTCCTAAAATTACACACTTATTCATCGTAGTACAAATACCATTCATCACGTTGATTGCTTATACAGAATTCCGTCATTGGACTCAAGCTCTGACGAGTTCTCATCTTCATCTGTACCCGATTGTTTTAATGAGGTCATTTCCCGTTGACTGGTGGCCGTTTGTGAACACGTGCTTAGTTGCTCCATTTTGTACTCCTTTGCTGGATATTTGTGTACCCGGTTGATTCACATTCAAGGTGAGATAGTACCTTTGTTGTAATTTTATTAAACAGTACCGTATAAATTCCAATCCTTTCGATCGCCTTTTCTGACGTTTTTGGACTTGGAAGATAGTCCCGTTAACCCGACCGTCTGAATAAGCGTTATTGGAATTGTCGAATACGCGTTACTGAGTGAATTACCCTAAATCGCCAGGAGCGATTTAACAACGACCTTCCAACTTTGATGAATCATTAACATAACAAGAGAGAAA